>JAGFPH010003097.1:64160-90127 GCA_018207615.1 Philaenus spumarius | reverse complement strand
ATTTTATTACTTTAGGTTTAAATTTGATTATAATTATTTGTATAATAGTATACAGGGTGTCCTCGAACTCTCTGGACTCCTTTTGTGGATATGTTCCTGGGATCCAAACAAACATATTTCACAATATAAACATGGGTCTACGGAGCTTATTATTTCGTCTGTCTGTATGTGTTTTTTACAAAATACCTAATATTTTTAGAAGAAGAAGAGATATTGAGCTCAAACTTTGTTTTTTCTATTTGTTCCCTAACCTTTTATTACTGTACCAAAAATTAGAACATTATTTTAAATATTTTCAAAATGGCGGCCTTTTAAAATTTTTAATGTCAAATATCTCAAAAACCGCTAACTTTACAAAAAAATTACAAGAGACAAAAAAGTTTACTTTTTTAATGAAAAACACAATGTTTTTTTTATTTTTTGTGTAGCTCAAAGAGTAACAGAGATTTTAACAAAAAAAAGAAAAAATTATTTCTTGGTAGTTGTCAACAATAACCAGAATTACTCTAGAAACAAAATATTTTAAAGTTATTATGAGCTAAAATAATAAGTTATTTGGATAATGTTCCGAGCACTTTCTAAGCTGATTCCACTAGCAAAAAATAATGAAAAAGTTCATATAGGCCTATTTATAGATCCGGGAATGCTTCGTTAGAGAGTTAACAGCTGGCGAAAGATTTCACCCGTGTTTCAGATTACTCATAGAAACGAATCATTATTGAAATACTGTATGTAGAGCGTTAATTAAGGTGTAAAATTTAATTTAATTTACGAGAAATGAGCAGATAAATTTAATAAAATATGTTCCAGTTCTGTAACTGCAGTAATTGTTGCGATAATTGACCGAAAACTCAAAATTTGGACTAAAAAAAACATGTTTTCTATAGGGTTTTAGTACATTAACTTTGTGAAATGGGTTAACCCACAAACGTATTAAACATATTTTGTAGATATTTTATTTCTGAAGATATTTGTGTAAAATAAGCCGATAAAAAACAAAAATTAAGTTAAAATATCTCAGAAAAATTATGTCTTTAAAAATAAATAAATGGGTTATTAAATATCCACCTTTTAAATACAAATGTAACGGTAGCTTAATTAAGAAATTCAAATGAGAAATAACAACAATGTGACCATGTTTATAAATAAAAGTATTAGCTGTTTATTAATAGTGAAGTATTTAAATCTTTGAATATCAAATTATTTGGTAACCAGTACAAAACTAAATAAAAGTATAAAGCTGTAAAAGACAAAATAAATTTATAAAAGTTGTTCAAAATGTCGGCCTCCAATACGATTGCACAACCTACAACGTTGTATTAAATATCGACGAACATTCTCAAAAATATTTGCTTCTTCTTGAATTCTTGCTGCAGCTTCGGTAATTCGACCAACCAAATCCATTTCACTTTCCACTGGTGTACTGTATACTAGTGATTTCATATGGCCCCAAAGAAAATAACCGAGTGGGGTGAGGTCAGGAGATCGAGCAGGCCAATGTACTGGTCTCCACGTCCCACCCATTGCTGGCCAAATGTAACATTTAAATAATCATAGACAACATTACCAAAGTGAGCTGGAGCTCCGTCATACTGAAACCACATTCGATGTCTAATATGCAGTGGCACACTTTCTAGCAACTCAGGGAGGATGTCTCTGAGAAATACAAGATATACAGGGGAGTTAAGTCGGTTAGGAAGAATGTAGGGTCCTATTAGAAAATCTCCAATAATACCTGCCCAAACATTCACAGCAAACTTCTCTTGATATCCTCTAATAATAGTAGTATTAGGATTGTCTGCAGCCCAAACATGTGATGTCCGAGAATTGAAGATTCCTTCTCTGGTGAAACTAGCTTCATCTGTAAATAAAACCTTCTCCAGAAAACGTGGGTCCTCAACATCTTTACTCAAAAACCAGCGACAACACTCCACGCGCCGAGGATAATCTTGAGGGTTTAAAGCCTACACTTTTTGTAGTTTGTATGGATGAAGTCCTTCAACATTTAAAACTTTCCACACTGTACTCTTACCACAGCCTAATTCCCTTGCTACTGCTCTAGTACTCGTTGATGGGTTATCTTCAAACAACTGTAACACATTTTCTTCATACTGGACATTACGAACTTGCCTGTCACGACCTGTATCAACCATGTTACATTTAACTGAGCCAGTTTCCCTTAACCTATTGTGGACAGCAATACAAGTTTTGAAATTTGGAAGCTGTCTGTTCAGAAAATTTTCAAGATACAACCTCCGAGCTTCTTTTGAATTGCCTCTTGCCATTCCATAAAAGTAATGAATATCACAATATTCCTCAAATGTAAAGTTATCCATGTTTTGCACTAATATTATTTACTACAAATCAAGAGAACAAAACAAATAACACAATTTAATGACGTATAACAGCCAAGTTTTACTTCTCTTCTTTTAACAATGCATTACTAAGAAACGGCTGATTCATTGTTAACATGAAATAGACAGAAAACAGTTGATTGTTAACAGCTGTAGCAAATAACTTATTATTTTAGCTCATAATAACTTTAAAATTTGTTTCTAGAGTAATTCTGGGTATTTTTGACAACTACTAAGAAATAATATTTTTCTTTTTTTGTCAAAATCTCTGTTATCCTTTGAGCTACAGAAAACATAAAAAACTATTGTGTTTGTCATTAAAAAAGTAAACTTTTTTGTCTCTTGTAATTTTTTTGTAAAGTTAGATATTTTAATTTAAATTTTTGTTTTTTATTGGCCTATTTTACACAAATATCTTCAGAAATAAAATATCTACAAAATATGTTTAATACGTTTGTGGGTTTATACCCATTTCACAAAGTTAATGTACTAAAACCCTATAGAAAACATGTTTTTTGAGTCCAAATTTGGAGTTTTTGGTCAATTATCACAACAATTACTGCAGTTACAGAACTGGGACCTATTTTATTAAATTTATCTGCTCATTTCTCGTAAATTAAATTAAATTTTACACCTTAATTAACGCTCTACATACAGTATTTCAATAATGATTCGTTTCTATGAGTAATCTGAAACACGGGTGAAATCTTTCGCCAGCTGTTAACTCTCTAACGAAGCATTCCCGGATCTATAAATAGGCCTATATGAACTTTTTCATTATTTTTTGCTAGTGGAATCAGCTTAGAAAGTGCTCGGAACATTATCCAAATAACTTATTATTTTAGCTCATAATAACTTTAAAATATTTTGTTTCTAGAGTAATTCTGGTTATTGTTGACAACTACCAAGAAATAATTTTTTCTTTTTTTTGTTAAAATCTCTGTTACTCTTTGAGCTACACAAAAAATAAAAAAAACATTGTGTTTTTCATTAAAAAAGTAAACTTTTTTGTCTCTTGTAATTTTTTTGTAAAGTTAGCGGTTTTTGAGATATTTGACATTAAAAATTTTAAAAGGCCGCCATTTTGAAAATATTTAAAATAATGTTCTAATTTTTGGTAAAGTAATAAAAGGTTAGGGAACAAATAGATATACAAAGTTTGAGCTCAATATCTCTTCTACTTCCAAAAATATTAGGTATTTTGTAAAAAACACATACAGACAGACAGACGAAAAAATAAGCTCCGTAGACCCATGTTTATACTGTGAAATATGTTTGTTTGGATCCCAGGAACATATCCACAAAAGGGGTCCAGAGAGTTCGAGGACACCCTGTATATTTATTTATATCAAATTATTCTGAAAATTTTAAGTGCATTTTGCTAGTAAGGATTTTTTTAAATCCCATATTGTATGTTTTGTTGTATTTGTGAGTGTTTTGACGACGTGGGTTTTATACAATGTTATTAAATTCGTACAATAATTATTACAGTACAAACACTGCAATAATTTACGAATTTTACATGTACTTTATTTCTATTTAATACAGTATTTTTTCTTTTTTAACGACCTCTAATAATCAAAACCACGAATACCAAGCCCGCGAATGTCGAGGGATTTACTGTATATCAGTTTTTTTAGTAGGCCTATCAACAAGCTTTTGCTAGATTTGTATATAAATTTAAAATGGTTTACAATTTAATATTGTATAGTAATTTAAGAACTTGTAAACAATATGTACATAAATGCAAATATAATCTTACTTGTAAATACAATAACGGTTTTTCTTACTGCCTAACTGTACACAATTTTACAGTAACAACTTTTTTTCTTAATAACAAACTTTTTTATAGTAATCCTATACTGTAATAAAGTTAGTTTTTAAAACTGGAAGGCTTATCAAACCTTAATGGTTTTCTCAACACTATTAACACAATTAAATAGCTACAATAAAGTAAAACCTCAATTAGCTATTTTACATGTTTTGCCACAGTGAATGTGACCGCAGAATGCCGTGTGCAACGTAAGCTTAGCGCCGACTCAGATAAGCGCCTGCAATTTTTTGAATAGGCAAGAGCTCAGGGGACTTCTTTCCTCTCGCGGACAATAGCGCAAGCGCAGGTTGTATTGTTTGATTCATTCACCAATATACAACAGCTGATTTCTTCCATCAGATATGTAGTACTTCAACAACTATGTTAACCATTTAAGCAGTTTAATAATAATATACAGTTTCCTGGTATGTATAGATAGAGCATGTTCATCGTCTTTCTTGGGCTATTGGTCTGAATTATTGCTATTTTAATAGAATAATAAAGGTTTGAGCTTCTGTTAATTGACAAAAATATAGGCCGAATCTCAAGTCTCGATGAAAACTTGAGCAAATTTTAAAATGCGCAACAATATAGTTTTGCCTAAATGGCTGTATTTAATATAGCTTTCCTACAGCAACTTAGTAAAGTACTTTTTTGCACATTCATAGCAGTGGGCAAACTAAACTACATGTTTTCATCAAGTAATTACCTCTTTACCGCGCTAGGGTGCAAATTAAACAGTTGTAGTCTATGTTTTGAAAATGTTGATTGTTGTGAGGCTAACCTCTGTAAAACAGGTCTTTTTAAAAACTAAAACACTAATTTAAAATGTAGCCGTAGGAGAAATGTTGTGTGTATTACGTGTGCAAAGTTTACTTTGTGACCCTCAATAAACTTTATTGCCTAAGGCGCAGCCGAAATGTTCATCTCGAGCGACAAACTCTACTTTGCATCGTAGATACACAAATAACTATGGGTTTGAAATAGTTAATTTAAATAGCCCTATTATTAAAATGTAGGCCCATGACGTTTTATTTTGTTTGTAAAACGTTTTAGCCCAGTCGGTGTAGGTTACAACTACCAGTAATTTGCAATACGGCTGATTTTGTTTTTATAAGTACCTTAAAGTATGTAGATTAACATAAAAAAAAGTTTACCAGTCTATCTATATCCCAAAGTCGGAAAAAAATCGATTATCATTTTTTTTTTTTTTATTATCCTTAATATTTCGAGCTGGGAAGAAGATAGAGAAAAATAAAACATACCACCGTGTAGGGGAGGTATTTTTCAACAAAAAAGGTCATGTGTATTTATTTCGTCCGAGCAATGGTTTGTATGGAAAAAAATCGATAATGTATTTATGTATTTTGCAGCAGGGGAAATCACCAAAAGGGGACATCTCATTCATATATGAAGCTTTGGCTCATTCTAAATTGGCTGAATTTTAATATAGCAAATTGAAACTTGACGTTGGAGTTGAAATATATATTTTAAACATTTATGCTGAGTCTCAGCTTGTTATCTTGAAAATGACCCGATCTAGAGCCACTTGACTTATCAATGGGTTTCTCGATTTTATGAGTACCGGACCCACCAACTCATTTTAAACAGCTCCAGTTTAGAAATTTTTTAAAATATTAACCTGAGAGTTTTTTTACAAGTTAAATATATAGATTTAAACAAGATCAAGGAGTATAAACCTTTTTTATTATTTACTTTTCAAAGCACAAGTAACTTAAAAAAGTATAATTTTAGACCTTTTTGGATTTTTCATCAAAACGCTTGAGTTAATCGGCTGCAGATTAGTCAATTTTTTAAATATAGTTTTTAAAATAAGTATAGCAAAAACAATTGTGTTTTTAACTTCTGCACCAATTTTTAAATCGATATGTTCAAAAATGTCGAACATGGAGTCGTTGAATCAAAAGGTGTTATAGTTAAAACGAGATAGGTAAAACAGAAGTCTATTTTCAAGCGCCTCGTTTTTAAAAATAGCACGACAAAAATCGTTCATACTTACTAAGAATATGTATACTGGTGTACACAACTTGTAAAACAAATTTTATGTTGATATTCTAAAAATTGACGAAACTGGAATAGATTTAAATTAGTTCGTGGGTCCGGTACTCCTAAAATCGATAATCGAAATCGACTCCTAGATCGGGTCATTTTCAAGATAACAAACTGAGACTCAGCATAAATATTTAAAATATATATTTTAACTCTTACGTCAAGTTTCAATTCGATATATTAAAATTCGACCAATTTAGAATGAGCCAACGTTTCATTTATGAATGAGATGTCCCCTTTTAGTGATTTCCCCTGCTGCAAAATACATACCTGCATTATCGATTTTTTTCCAGACAAACCATTGCTCGGACGAAATAAATACAATGACCTCTTTTGTTAAAAAATACCTCCCCTACACGGTGGTATTTTTTTATTTTTCTCAATCTTCTTCCCAGCTCGAAATATTAAGGATAATCGAAAAAAAAATGATAATCGATTTTTTTCCGACTTTGGGATATCGATAGACTGGTAAACTTTTTTTTATGTTAAACTACATACTTTAAGGTACTTATAAAAAAAATCAGCAGTATTGCGAGTTGCTGGAACTTTTGGTCTAAATTCACCCCTACCGACTGGCCTATTTAGTGCGACAACTTTTCTACAGTGTCTGCTTTCTGACTCGGAACTTTTATTAAACTTTTAAGTCGAATGAAACTATAGTTTTACTATCTCACTATACTATAGAATAGAGAAAGTATAGTGATCACAAAAAAAATCGATGTTTAGATTTTTGTGGAAATATCCGTTTTGGGACCACTGAGTTAAAAAAAGTGGTTTTTACAAAATGTCTGTCTGTATGTCCGAATGTCTGTATGTATCCAAAGCTAGAGAGAAAACTATTCTATCGATTTCGAACAAATTTGTACCAAACATGTCAATTAGGCCTGTATAAGATGCACTAAAAAAGGTTTTGAAAAATATTGAATAACAACCCTCTTTTTGGCCAAAAACCCCCAAAAAAATCAGTTATTATTTCTTTATAAAAAAACGGCTCTTTCGATTTTGATAAAATTTGACTTATTTGTAGCCCTTTATGTACCCTACCATATGCAAAAAACCGCGTCTTTCTAAAAATTATCCTTTAGCTAATAATAATAACTGATTTTTGGCCGAAAAAGGGTTTGTTTTTTATAATTTTTCAAAAACTTTTTCATGCATCTATACAGGCCTAATTGACGTGTTTGGTGCAAATTTGTTCGAAATCGATCGAATAGTTTTCTCTCTAGCTAATGATAATAATATTTATTAGTTAATCTCCTACGTCAATATCACCTCTCCAACCCCTCCTACAATTATGAAGTCACAGTGAATCTGTTCAATAATTTAACCATGTTTGTGAGAAAGTATGTGCCAGTTCCTGGTACCGTTTATTTCTGATATGTATATCAAATTAATCAACCAGTAATTTTTTTCGTGGGAGTTAACTAGTATTCTGAAAGATATAAAACCGATTATTTTTGTATCTGGAAGATATTCTGAAAAGTAATACTTATCAGTAAAATTAGATATCTAACGTCTCTTAGCGGCACAATATTACAGAAGCTAATTTTGTATTTATAATTATTGAGAGATATCATGTACAAATTCTGTTCAGCTAGGGAATAAATTCTAAAACAAACAAAAACTTTTGTACAAATAACAGCTGTTCATACTGACGTCTACGTTTTGATGACTCTGCATTTTTCGAACGCGTGTGTATTAAATTTTCAACAATATACGCAGTTTCAAAAAAAACGGAATTAATTAATATATATACAGAGTGTCCCCGAACTCTCTGGACCCCTTTTTCGGATATGTTCTTGGGATCCAGACAAACATACTTCACAATATAAACATGGGTCCAAGGTGCTTATTTTTTCGTCTGTCTGTATGTGTTTTTTACAAAATACTTAATATTTTTTGAAGTGGAAGAGATATTGAGCTCAAACGTTGTATACCTATTTTTTGCGTAACCCTTTATCACTGTACGAAAAATTATAACATTATTTTAAATATTTTCAAAATGGCGGCCGTTTATAATTTTTAATGTCAAACATCTCAAAAAACCGCTAACTTAACAAAAAAATTACAAGAGACAAAAATGTTTACATTTTTAATGACAAACACAATGTTTTTTTAAATTTTATCTGTAGCTCAAAGGATAACAGAGATATTGACAAAAAAAAAGGAAAAATGTATTTCTTGGTAGTTGTCAACAATGCCCATAATTACTCTAGAAACAAAATATTTTAAAGTTTATGAGCTAAATTAATTAGTTATTTACATAACGTTCCGAGCACTTTCTCCACTAGCAAAAAATAATAAAAAAGTTCATATATTTATAGGTCCTTAAATGCTTGGTTAGAGAGTTACAGCTAGCGAAAGATTTCACCCGTATTTCAGATTACTCACAGAAACGAATCCCTATTGAAATATGTAGGGCGTTAATTAAGGCGTAAGATTAAATTCAATTTACGTAAAATTAGCAGATACATTTAATAAAATAGGTTCCAGTTCTGTAACTGCAGTAATTGTTGCGATATTTGACCCAAAACGCAAAATTCGGTCTCAAAAAACATGTTTTCTGTAGGATTTTAGTACATTAACTTTGTGAAATGGGTTAACCCACAAACGTATTAAACATATTTTGTAGATATTTTATTTCTGAAGATATTTGTGTAAAATAAGCCGATATAAACCCACAAACGTACCTCGAACCAAGTGCCTCTGTCCCAATCAAACATAATTTCTGTGAAAATATCGGTGTGTACAATAATCTGTTTATATTGGCTTCGCCATGAGTTAACACCATGGTGAGCAAAGCAAGCAGGGGCGGAGCCGCTAATTATATATATATATATATATATATCTAAAGACTAATGAAGACAAGTGGAAGCAACGTATATCGCAAATAAACCGAACGCCAGTAACTAAGTTCGAACATAAGCAACTGTGTTGATAGTTTCAACTTAAGTTGATCAGACGCACCAAACAGTGCCGATACTAACACCCTAAACTCCTCAAATTAAGTATCCTAACACACAGTACATATGCTGATTATTAATATTCTGCGTATACTGGCCTAAAACTGGATAATGGATTACCATTATAAATGTGTTACATTTATCATGATAGACCGTTATCCCTTTATCTTTGTTATTGACGTAGCTACACCCAACTTGGTACGATTTTTTTTAACTGGAAAAATAATGCAATTAAAACGGTCTTACCAAAATAGCGGCCTGACTCGGAATTGTTTACACTGGCTTAGAAGTAAATTACACCCTCTTTGACTTTGCAATTAATTAAAATAAGTAAATAAGGTTTGTTCAATTCTATTTGGGGTGAAAAACTGTTCCACCCAATGTCGCAACCATTAATTTGCTATAGGGTTGCCCAATTATAATTTAATAAACCGAATGATATTAAAATTTGGTTGTGTATCCAGGGTATTATAGAACGATTATATTATGCTCAACAATATAAGTTACTAACTGGCCCGATCCGACTTTGCACGGATAGACAAATCAAAGTTAAATGTATTTTAACAAAAAATATATTAATAAATATATTACACTATGTATTTCTTATGGGGATTTTTAGTAACTTTGACCCCCCAAACCTCCCGTAAAATTTCAAATTTTTTGAAACCCTTTCTTATCAGCACCTACGGCGCTAGAGGAAGCTACATACCGAATTTAATTCCAATACGTTGAGTAGTTTTAGAGAAATCGTAATTTAGTAACTTCAACCCCCCTCCCCCCAACCCCATCCCGAACCCCCTAAAATTTCGATTTTTTTTTTTTTTTAACCTTTCTTAGCGAGCACCTATGGCCCTAGGGGAAGCTACATACCAAATTTCGTTCCAATCCGTTCAGTAGTTTTTGAGAAATCGTAATTTAGTAACTTTGATCCCCCAAACCCCCACTCTAAAATTTCGAATTTTTTTTTTATTAATATAAATACATATGTTTAGAGGGCTTTTAACCCTCCTCTTTGAAGCAGGGGATGGTGTACATCTTGAATATTTCAATTTGATGGCAAAACGATTTCCAGCTTTCCAACATTTTTTCCACCAATAATAATGTATAAATAATACGACTTTCCTTCTTTAATGGCAAATATAACCACGAGTAACTATAGATTATTCGGTCATTGCATGGAATGAAAAACTAATTATAGAGATAATGATAGATGCATTTATCGTAATATCATAATTTCAGTTAACCAGAGCACAGTAAATTTATTTTGCGTTTAGACACAATTTTGATTGGAGATTCTGAAAAGCCCCTCAATAGCATCTCTCTCTCAATTTAATTTTATGAAATCGTTCTTTTCGGCAGGATCATTAATTCTATCAATTATTCTAATGAAGACTGGGAAGTATCGTAATGCAATGAAATGAAAAGTCAAAAATAACGAGCTAAACGACTCGTTAGACCGGGAGGCTGTTTAATTCAGAGGGCAGGAAGGAAAACTGCGCCTCTTTGTAATTAACATCAATTAATTGTAAAAAACCAAACAAAGTGTTATCAGTTTTCAGTTATAGTCCATCATTATATAAATAAAAGCCGTTAATTTGAACCTAATGACAGTCATTAAATGCTCCACCAACATTTTAAACTATCCCACATTCAGCACAAATTGTGAAACAAGCTAATGAATCTAATGAAAATCTTCAGATTTCAAACAAATAATGCTCTAATCCTAGATGACGGTTTACTTTTTTATGTTTTTGAATTTTTTGTTTGAAATCTTCATGCCAACAATTATTTTGACTTATCATTTAAAATGTTTCAAGAATATAATATTTACTAGCTGACCCGTACGGCGTTGCCCGTGGTGGTTGGTATTATCAGTCTTTTTAACGTAATTGTATTCTTTTTAAGTGTTCAGTCAGTGAGTGGTATTTGGATTTTATATATATAGATCTTAAATAATAAAAGCACTATTGTAATAATAATAAAAGATCTGAAATTATGATTTTAGTAACTTTGATCCCCACAAACCCCTCCTAAAATTTCGAAATACCCTTTTTTAGTGAGCACCTATGGTCCTAGAGGAAGCTACATAATAAATTTCATTCCAATCCGTTCGGTAGTTTTGACGAAATCGTGATTTAATAACTTCGATCCCCCCAAAACCCCCCTGATATTTCGATTTTTTTTAAACCCTTTTTTAGTGAACACTTATGGCCCTACAGGAAGGAGCATACCAAATTTCATTAAAATCTGTTCCGTAATTTTGGAGAAATCGTGATTTAGTAATTTTTACCCCCAAATCCCCCTAAAATTTCCAATTTTTTAAACCCCTTTTTTAGTGAACACTTATGGCCCTAGAGGAAGCTACATACCAAATTTCATTCCAATCCGTTCGGTAGTTTTGAAGAAATCGTTTTTTAATAACTTTGATCCCCCAAACCCCCTAAAATTTCGAATTTTTTTAAACCCTTTCTTAGTGAGCACCTATGGCCCTAGAGGAAGCTATATAGCAAATTTCATTTCAATCCTTTCGGTAGTTTTTGAGAAATCGTGATGAGTGAGTGAGTGGTATTTCGCTTTTATATATATATAGATTTTTGTTGTAAATGTTTTTCTAATTTTCAGCATACGCTTCCTTTTTTAACAAAGAAGCTATTGTAAAAAGTAAATACCAGTTTCTTGAATCCCATTATTAAATGGTTGGAAATATGATTAAAATTTTATAATGTTCAGCTCTGAACTCAATCCAGACAACGTTTGTAATTGTTGGAAGACTTGTTCCAGTTGGTCATTGTTTGAAAAAGTAGGCTGTTTGATATTTGAAACTAAAACCATGTGTTGTTCTTTCAGTATCGTCACCTTGAAACGGTACAAACTAACAATGTTTTTCCCAAATTTTAACCTTTAAAATTATGTAACATTCGAACTATGTTTATGTTTGAAATGTTTTCAAAATCCTCCTTTTCTATTGAAATACGTCTTTTGAGGAACCAACACTGCTGGTTTAAAAAAAGAAACTTATTCTTTCGATTCTTTAGGTTTGAAATATTGGCGTTTCAGTTGAAACTACGTACATAAACTGATTCATTCGCTCTCTATACATACCACAGGTGATCTGTTACTAGAATGTTTGCTCACACAATTATTTTAAATGTCCAGAATTGCCACTGTAATAGACCAAGTCACTCTCCACCTCAACTAAAATGCTACATAAAAAAGAAATCAATTGTCAAATTGTCATTACTAAAAGTTCTTTCGTGCTTTATTTTTTTTTTTTTAATCTTACGGCTAGGTTATTATAGTTTGTTGCAATGAAACTAACTTAACAACCCATTATAGTAGCTTAATGGCATAAATAATATATATATCTGCTAAAACGATATCGCCCCCATCAAGGCTCTGATAACAAACGATAATGTATTATTTGCACTTTCTCGTTCCTTTACCAAGAAAATAGCTTCATTACCCCAGTAAAACCTGTATAAGGATTTTGTTTTAACATATTAAAAAGGCATGTAGTAAAGAGTTTTTAATTTGAGAAACAATTGGGATAAATACGAACATTACACTACTATAAAATGAGCCTTACAATAATATGATTGTTTTTGGATAAAAGGGATGGCCTAGTTGGGAAATTTGTCTGGATCTATATATTAAGATATTTCTAAATAAATTGTAGGCCTACTAGTATTTATGTTAGCACATACATGATTTTTAATTTTTTTCAAATTAATCTGTGGGAATCTGTATAAAACAAGAGACAAGCGTCTTTTTCTAACTCTTAGAAGATAAAAAACCAAACAAATCGAAATCAGCCATCATGAAGTTTACCAAAACATTAGTTTATGTCCTTTCTGTTTTCTCATGAAATACTGTATTATATAATAAAGGCAGGGGGTGCGGGGTTTGTGGCAAGCACTTGGTTTCACCATTGTATTTGGATAACCTAAATGATCTATGGTTTCACTACCAAAGGGGTGTAATATTTAAAATTTGCTTACTGTCATCTTACTTCTTAATCCGCTAAGGAATTTTTGTGAGCCCAGCCACGCTTTTATTTCTTGGCCTATTTATTGGGGCTGAGGGTTTGTTTTGGGGGGAAAGTTTCTCTGAATCTGACCCTTAATAGAATAACTACTGATGAATTTTTAACCGACAATTGTTTCTTACAAATGCCAGAGCGCAACTGACAGTGCTCCTTCTTAAAATCCAATGGATCAATTAACACAATTTATTAGATACATACTGTCCTACAAACAAAATAACAAATTTCAGGCAACCCTCTATGTTTATTTTTTCTGTGGACATTTCGATCACCACTGAGGCCAAATTATAATCTAACACTAATGAGCCTAGCTAAAATAAACTATTTACGGAGAGAAAAGATTGAAGTTTAAAACAAAACTAGCAACAATCTAACAAATAATCGTTTGTTTGCAATAACACATTATGACATCATTGTTAAATTTAATTAGTTTATTAAAGCGGAGTTTAATTACCAACATTGTGATTAAAGAGCAATGTAAACAGTGTAAAGATTAAGGATTGGCTAAGTCAACAATATACATACAACTTACAATTACAAGGTCAAATGCACTGTTCAAAATGGCCACTCATCCGATGGGCAGTTCACCAATAGCAGCACAGGAGCAGTATCTCAGCATGAACAATTCCTTGAAGTTTCTCCTGGTGTTTTCTTTCCTGGCGGCTGTTATAGCATACAAGGTAACATCACATATACAGGATGGTTCAGTCTCATCACGTTTTATGGTCTATTTATGTCACAATCTAAAAACATTCAAATCTGTGTTTTGGCTGTAAGACTTTAATTTGCCTGTCGATTTACATACTCGATAAGCATACAACATTTCTGTTGTTTGAAAATATATTAGCAACTTGATACAGACTTATAACATAATTCTTAGTGTAAAATTTTTAGCTATAAAATAAGGCAAAAGCGTTTGAAATACTATACTTTTAGGATCTCCCTGAACGAAAGCAATGCTAATTTTCCGCTAAACCGTAAATAAAATTTCTACAGCAAAATAGAAATAGAATCCCATTATTGTGGTTTAGACTGTATAACGTACCTGTTGGCTTAATTTGTCTTTGACATTATTTTATTACTAGCAAGCCCGCATGAAAAATCACAGGCAGATTAATTAGATACACATCAGAAATACATCATGTAAAAAATACTATTTAAAAACAGCAGACTTTAAATAGACCTACTTAAGGATCTTCTTTACCTTGAAGAAAACCCCCGAGTGTACAGTATGATTTCAATACGAAAGGTCTGACTCAAGCCGCAAAATCGTTTAAACATACATTCGTAATAACGTGTTTGGGATTCTATTTATAAATTAATAATCTGGGAAACTACTTTAAGTTATAAAGAAGGCTTTATATTTTTACGTGATAGCTTAAAATATGGAAATTATTGCTTAAAACTCCCAAAAAAAATGCGTTAAAAGTAATTGATTTTTACTCAGTTAAACTGTTGATTAAAATGAGTTGCAATCGATTTCTTTCAATTATGAGATATAAGACAAAAGCACAAAGCCTTTAAGAACAATTTAAGATGTTTCACAACTTTTTAGGTTGAAAAACGCAGTCCGAAACACGATAGTACGAAGTGCATATTTTTGCTGTTTTACGCAAGGTATAGAAGACTCTTAACTATGACAAAGGGGATTTTTAACAACTTGGATGATCGGTAAATGTGTACAACAATGAGGATTATAAAACTGTAGGCCATTTGTTAATTCTTTTTATTTATATACAATCTCTTCTTTAAATTTGTATAATCAAATAAATTGATGATAAAAGGTTGTATTTATATACGGATTATAACCTCAAAGCAATAATCTTATAACGTATTATAGCACACATTAGTTCTACAATTCATATTTAAACAAATCAACTTCACTAGAAATTATAATGATTGAAGTTGTAAACATAATCCTAAACTATAATCTAAAGATTATAAGTACAATCTGGTTTTGTTTAAATATTACAGTTGATGGATGAAATCAGCTGTTATATTATATGCTACTCACGTACGTACGTACGTACACTCGCTTTTATATGAGTTGATTTATATTTGACTTATAACCCCCCTTTTTAAAGGAGGTAATGCAGAACTGGTTTCCTCATTTTATGATTAAATTATAGGTATATGTGTGCATATTATGAATCGGTTTTCTTTTCTAACAAAGTAAAATAACGGCAACCAAACAAAGCTTTAAGCACAAAACATAGAAAAACAAACTTAATCAATGAACCTCAATCAATGGACATAAAGCTAAAATGTCAGTGTATCTTTTTAAATCCCGTATTAATCTGAACTAATGTGCAGAGTACGGTAAAATATCGAGTTATTTATGAAACTGCAAATTTTTCAAATGGAATTTGTCTACAGTCTCAACAAATATGCTAATTGAGTTTGTTACCACAACCCATAACTAACTACCTTACTGGTAATGGCAAATTGAATAACAAAATAATAAATTAATATAGAATTGATAATATAGAATTTACTTATTATACTTCATAAAAACTAATTAGGTATCGAATATCCTCTCATATATTAAAAACAAACTAGCAGATACATTTCGTTTCACCAATGAAGATTTATACAAACATGCGATATTTTTGAAAACAAATAAAAACTTCAATCACAGTCTATTAATTATTTTGCGAATAAACTTTAATTTTTAAAACTGAAAGGAACAGAACAGAGCAATGGAATAAACTAAAAGAACAGAACGATTTCAATCAAATAGGTTTAGCAGAGATTGTGAAAGTCAATGATCAGCAAGTCAAGATATTTAAAATAGTACAAGTAAAACCTCATTAATCCGGACTAATTGGGGCTCTAAGTCGTCCGGATAATTGAAAGTCCGGATTAAATGAAATAACCTTAATATGAAGAAAGGTACATAATGAAACACCCTTTATAGAAAACGAACATGTATTTTGAGTTTAGTTGTAGGGCCTATGTACTGTCATTATGAACGTATTACACTGTGAATATGAAAGGTCCATTCTGTGGACTACTAGTTTAGAATGGCTTATTCCAAATTTAGCTGAATGTAATCTTTATAACCTGCACTCAACTGGCTGTCCGGATTAAGCGAAGTCCGTCATAATGAGGTCCGGATTAATGAGGTCTTACTGTATTTATTTTATTCCTTTGTTTACATTATGATAAAATGACTGACTGTAAAAGAAGTTTTTGTGTATTAAACGCTTTCTTTGGATGGTCTGGCCAGCAAATTTGGTTTAATAATGTATATTATAAGACTCAACTAGCTGCCCCGATCCGGCTTTGCACGGATAGACAAATCAAAGTTAAATGTATATTAACAACAAATATATTATATCAATAAATATATTACACTTTATATTTCTTATGGGGATTTTTAGTAACTTTGACCCTCAAACCCCTTATATTTCGAATTTTTTTTAAATACTTTCTTAGCGAGAACCTGGGGCCCTAGAGGAAGCTACATACCAAATTTCATTCCAATCCGTTCGGTGTTTTTTTTTTAGTAACTTTGACCCCCCCCCCCAAACCTCCCCTAAAATTTCGAAATTTTTGAAAACCTTTCTTAGCTAGTACCCATGGCCCTAGAGGAAGCTACATACTAAATTTCATTCCAATCCATTCTGTTTTTTTTTTTTTTTTTTAGTATCTTTGACCCCCCAACCCCCCCCTAAAAATTCCAATTTTTAAAAACCTTTCTTAGTGAGCACCTATAGCCCTAGAGGAAGCTACATACTAAATTTCGTTCCAATCCGTTCAATAGTTTTAGAGAAATCGTTATTTAGTAACTTTGACTCCCCAAACCTCCCCTATAATTTCGAAATTTTTGAAAACTTTTCTTAGCGAGCACCCTTGGCCCTAGAGGAAGCTACATACTAAATTTCTTTCCAATCCGTTGGGTGGTTTTTTTTTAGTAACTTTGACCTCCCAAACCTCCCCTAAAATTTCGAACTTTTTGGAAACCTTTCTTAAGCAGCACTTACGGTTCTAGAGGAAGCTACATACCAAATTTCATTCCAATCCGTTCAATAGTCTTAGAGAAATCGTGATTTAGTAAAGTTGATCCCCACCTCCAAACTCCCATAAAATTTCGAATTTATTGAAAACCTTTCTTAGTGAGCACCTATGGCCCTAGAGGAAGCGACATACTAAATTTCGTTCCAATCCGTTCAATAGTTTTAGAGAAATCATTATTTAGTAACTTTGACTCCCCAAACCTCCCCTAAAAATTCAAAATTTTTGAAAACCTTTCTTAGCGAGCACCCATGGCTCTAGAGGAAGCTACATACTAAATTTCTTTCCAATCCGTTGTTTGGTTTTTTTTTTAGTAACTTTGACCCCCCCAAACCCCCCCCCAAATTTCCAAATTTTTAAAACCTTTCTTAGTGAGCACCTATAGCCCTAGAGGAAGCTACATACTAAATTTCGTTCCAATCCGTTCAATAGTTTTAGAGAAATCGTTATTTAGTAACTTTGACTCCCCAAACCTCCCCTAAAATTTCGAAATTTTTGAAAACCTTTCTTAGCGAGCACCCATGGCCCTAGAGGAAGCTACATACTAAATTTCGTTCCAATCCGTTCGGTGGTTTTTTTCTATTAACTTTGACCCCCCCCCCCCCCACCCCCCCTAAAATTTCGAAATTTTTGAAAACCTTTCTCAGTGAGCACCTATGGCCCGAGAGGAAGCGACATAACAAATTTCGTTCCAATCCGTTCAGTGGTTTTTGAGAAATCGTGATCAGTGAGTCAGTGGCTTTGGGTTTTATATAATATATAGATAGATAGAAGATAACGTATATAATTTTGCTGTGGGGGTGGTCTCAAATATATTCCATTTCAACAAATAAATGCATCTGTGTTTATCAATAAAAGATTTAAAAAAATAATGTAAAGTACTTTCTAAAATTACATAATTCTAAAATTTCTATTATTAAAACGTAAAATGCGCTACAATGTAACAAAAAAAGGTAAACGAAAATAATACACGAAGAGCATATAATAATTATCTTCCTAATATCTCCCTATCATTGTTGAGACCAACTCAGAGATAGAAACAAAAATCGCTAGTACTGTACTTGTACCGCTTTACTGAGTCTGGCTCTCTCCTCCTCAACTGATAAATCACTGGTAAAGCAAGTATCAGTGAAACACTCATACTTTGTGTAACACCCTCAAAAGCACAAGTAGAAACAGAGAAGATTGTGTAAATTTGTGTAGTCTAACTATGGGAGGTAATCGTACTTTTTGTATCTGTTATCACTGATTCATACGCGGTCATTTTGTAACTTAATCAAACGCAAAGGTGAATCTGTGCCGCCAACATACTTTTGTATTTTTTATCATGTTTCGTTATGATATTTTATATTTTTTCATTTTTGATAAGAAATATAATATACTTATATAATAAACTCTATGTTATATTATTATGTTGTTATAATTATATGTATATGTACTATAAACTGGGTAAATATATAATAGCACTACATCATAATATTATTATACTCTAATTCATTGACACAGATTCTAAGCTATGAAATCACACCCAATCAATATTTATAATAATTACAAATAAACGGTACCAGGAACTGGCACATACTTTCTCACAAACATATTTAAATTACTAAACAGATTCACTGTGACTTCATAGTTGTAGGTGGGGTAGGAGAGGTGTTATTAAATGTAGGAGATTAAATAATACATATTATTATTATAATCTAGAGAGAAAACTATTCGATCGATTTCGAACAAATTTGCACCAAACACGTCAATTAGGCCTGTATAGATGCACGAAAGAATTTGAAAAATTTTGAGAAACAACCCCCTTTACGGCCAAAAAAACCCCAAAAATCTGTTATTATTATTATTAGCTAAACGTGAATTTTTAGAAAGATGCGGTTTTTTGCATTATGGTAGGGTACAAATAAGTCAAATTTTATCAAAATCGTTGGAGCCGTTTTTTTTACAAAAAAATAATAACTGATTTTTGCGTTTTTTTTTTGCCAAAAAGGGAGTTGTTTTCCGTGCATCTATACAGGCCTACTTGACATGTCTGGTGCAAATTTGTTTGAAATCGATCGAATAGTTTTCGCTCTAGCTTTGTATACTTACAGAAAAGACATTTTGTAAAAAACACTTTTTTGGACTCAGGTGTCCCAAAACGGATATTTCCACAAAAATCTCAATATCGATTTTTTTTGCGATCACTATACTTTCTCTATACTATAGTACAGTGAGAAAGTAATAAAACAAATAATTACTTGGGTAAACAGTTCTGAAAACGGAGCAATATAGTCAAGCGGCGCTGCGTTACCTGTGAGTGTTATTGGGTGTTAAACAAAAAAGTACAATATTTCCTTTTAAAATGCTTATTCTTACATTTTTTACACTTGGTCTAAAATTTAGATTATGATTTAAAAAAAAAACAATAAGGCGCGATGTTGCAGTTCCTAATCATCTCTTGGCTCTTGTTTAAAACCGAAGAAGAGTTTGTTAAATATCTGGAAATACTGGTATATTTTTAAACCATCCAAGATATTATTTTCACCTTGAAACTTTCAGATAAATGAAATTTTGACGAGTGCATTATTTTGTGTTAGAATATGTATAGACTTCCTAAGGAAAATATAACAGTAAAAAAATGGCAAATTCTCATTTCAAATATGATCGGAATACAAAAGATCTGATATCCGAAACAGTGCTAAGTTTTATTTATATAAGGTCTAAGGTAAACCCAAAAGATTCTTTCAAATCAATTTTAATATGAAACATTTTACTCCGTGTTTTTAGGTATTACATAAATTTCTGACTTGTGTTGTATGCTTATTAACAAAAGTTGCCAAATAATATTTATTAACTATTCTATACTAATTAATATTGCTGTAAAACGTGCCAGTTGTGCATATAGTACAGTCAAATTAGACCTAAACTGGAGAATCCAAAAAAACAAAGTTCCGATTGTTGGAAGTTGTTCATTACCCTTTGCTCTAAATGTGGTAAAAATTAAGGGCTATAGAATACAAGGGCTCGTCCACTCCTTTGTTGTTGACGCTCGCCGACTGTCCCAACCTTCCTCTCGCCCCCTCCTGTGTGACGTCACTCTGGTACCATGACACGCCGCGTAAGCACGGTTCGCCTTAACTCTCACGTGTTTTTTGATTTAACGTTGCAGACGATAATTCGTAAAAAAAAGTACACACAGTCACCTAAATTATATGTTTACCAAGTTTGGTTAATATTAAGTAATTATTTTGTTCAGTACAAGTGTTTAAAGAAGGTAATAATTCCGCGAGATGTTCGCCTTTTGACGCATATTTGGCTAATTTTCTCGGAGAGGCATTCCACAAATTTCTTGAAAAATTCATACTATACACACAATCACCTATATTATATGTTTACTAAGTTTGTGTCAATTTAAATTACAATAGATCAATTGTTTGAATTCAAATATTAAATTAACTATTCCCTAAGGCCTAGGAAAGGAAATTTTCTATGAAGCAGTTTTATTTTAAAAACAATATTTTATGTCAGCAGTAATTATTTTGTCAATGTGCATATCTGCATATAAGCTACTTATTATGTGTAATTATTTATAAGTTTTATGTGTTTTATTTTATAAGTATTACACATGTTTTATTAAACTGCAGTATGCCATTCAAGTTTTGGTGGTTTGTTGTAATAAACACAATTATTTTCAATAATGTGGCACATTTTGTTCAATATTTCGTATTTAGTTTTCAGAAATGTATCAGAGAATCAATTTAAAAGTATGCTAACATTAGTACACTACATCGGTACCTACGAATTAGTTAGTTTTATTGTAACCCTGTCTTCTTCTTACATCTTTAGACTAATTGCTTACAGTCTACTTATTGATTTGTGTAGTGTCAATACTAAAACTAAAGAAGACCGCATCATAAAAATGTTACATCTTTGCCAAGAAATTGAAATTATTGTAGCAGAGAATACTTATGAGAAGCGATGGGAATGGAGCAGGCGTTACCACTGTGACGTCATCACAGTGGCAGTGATGGGAACGCTTTCCTTGGCGGACTGCTCTAGCCCTTGTATTCTATAGCCCTGGTAAAAAGTCTCCACCGAAATAATGTCGGGTTTGGGGGTGGGAGGGGAAGGTGTAAAAATGGTGTTTTTATTTTTTTTGCAAATATCTCGTAAACCCTTCACTTTAGAGCTTAGTTTGTTCTATAACTTTTTAAAGTACGTTAAATTCTCTACAAAAATTGTTCTATACAGTTTTTTGCCGTGACCAATAGCTTTGGAGATATGGAGGGGGTAAAGTAAGGTATTTCTTTAGGTATGGTCGAAGACGTGTTTAAATTAACAATATCTTCACGAGTTACCGTATAATTAACATTACTTGGTATGTTTTGATAATACAGTTCAGCAGACATGTGGTTGAGTGTTTGATGGATCTAAATGTGGTAAAAGGTCTCCACCTAAATAGCGTCGGGTTTTGGGGTGGTAGTGGATGGAGGTGTAAAAACTGTGTGTTATCGAGGTTTTTTGCAAATATCTCGTAAAAACCCTTCAATTTAGAGCTTAATTTGTTCAATAACTTTTTAAGGTAGTTAAATTTTCCACTAATATGGTTCTATACGTTTTAGGTATTATGGTGGGGGTACACCATACAAATCCCCTCTCATGAGTATTGTGGGACACTAACATGGCGGACTGACTTTCCCACACATTTTTTTATTTTTATATTGTTCGCTTATTTACTTATTGGTTGTATTTAATAATAGTCAAATTAATTATCTTTGAATATGTGCTGAAAAAGGGCGGGTATTAGTTGAACGTAAAGGGGGAGCAAAGTTGGGCTTGCCTCAGATATCTTACTATCGTCCGTCGGCACTTCATGATTCTACCCCCTTCGTTGCAGCCAGAGACTAAGTATATAGTTTGTTGGTTTAAGTGGCATACATTTTTAAAGGAACAAGTGTACTCTTTGTATTTAACTGGTTATTGCCATGGTGAAAACGCAAAAAACATTACTGTCCTCTTTTGATGAACATAAAAGTGAGATCTACACCTCGGAACCCGACTCCAATGTTTCGGTATCTTCAGAAAATGAACCATGTAGGACTACTTCAAAACTGAATACTGACACCTACCTATCTGTGGGTGCCACAAATGATCGCCTAATGTAAGTAAAAGTAAATGTTCATCTATGTGCGCTGACAACGACATTGAATTGAACTTTGAATCGGACAGTAATATAGGCCCGACAAATTGGCCCTCTATAAGGAGTAGGGAAATGTGGGTTTGAAAGATTTGTTTTCTTGGCTCGATAGCCTAAATGGTAAACTAAATGGGTATGCATGGAAGTTCCCATCACGGTGTTTTTAAAAAGCAGTGCACAGCGATTTCAAAAGAATGGTGAACTTATGCTGTTTCTTACCCGTTTAATTCTTTGAAAAAAAAACATGTTTACTAAACAAACGCAAGTCACGAAGTAGGAGTGATCTTACCTGCAAAGGCGAAATTAGAATCGATTGAAACCGTTTATGACAACATCAACTCATCTGAAATCTACTACGAAGCCATTTCGGATTATTTTTAGCTAAAGCTAAATGGTCCGAATATATGTGTTGGATTGCATTCCAGATTTAGTGCCACAGAAATCATAAGTCTCGTTTCAGAAGAAATGATAAACAAGAATAATTCGACTGGTTTTAGACATTTCTGGAAAATTTTAATCATAATTGACGAATCTACAAGAATGAAAGCTAAATTTACTTTGATTATTTATATGAAATGTGAGTCTAATAAGGAGCTTTGATCAAACTCCTTACTTTTAGACTTGTTAGAACATCCAAACAGCTGACAGCTAAAAACTTCAAAGTGTTTTATTTCCCTTGGTAAGGCTCATTTTTTCTTTTTTCAAATGTTTTTTAGTCCTTTTAATTCAAAAACATTCTTCGGGGAAGCACACTCGGATGTCCCTCAAAGTCTATTTCCGAAAGCTTGGGAGTGATTTTACACTGGACAATTTACTAGACCCCTGCCCTCTCTTTGGCCCACTTCATCCTCTAAAACCTCTCCACCCTTACAGGGAGTGACAGCCTTACTCCATCGATTCTGTACACCTGCTTCACTAATCCCATGTAAAGAAGGAGTCTTGCCAGTTTACCTCAAGACCAATGGAGTAGCAAAGTCTTTTCCCCAAAAAAGTACAAGTATCTGGAATGAGATCTTCGCTTCCAGACTGAATTTGATCTAGGGTTGGGAAATAAAAACATAACTAAATAAACACTAAGCACCACCAGTAAGGCCTCAACAAACACTCAACCACATGTCCGTTGAACTGTATTATCACAACAACCCCCTAATGTTAATTATGCGGTAAATCGACGAGAAATTGTTAATTTAAACATGTTTTCAACCATACGTACAGAAATACTGTACTTTAACCCCGCCATATCTCCAAAACTATTACTGTGCCAAATAAACGGTACCAGATAACTGCCACATACTTTCTCCCAGTTGAAACTTTATACCTCTTCCCAAGAGAAGCATAGGAGGTGGTTATTTAGAATTGCAAAAGTAGGAAAATGTTACAGTAGAAAATATTAGATGCATGTAACACACATCCATATTATATTATACTATTATTATTTTTTAAACTATTCGATCGATTTCGAACAAATTTGCACCAAATATGTCAATTAGGCCTGCATAGATACACGAAAAAAGGTTTTAAAATTTTTTTAAAAACAATCCTCTTGTTGGCCAAAAACCCCCAAAAATCAGTTATAATTATTATTATTATTACCTAAACGAGAATTTTTAGAAAGATGCGGTTTTTTTGCATATGGTACATTAAGGGCTACAAATAAGCCAAATTTTATCAAAATCGTTAGAGCCGTTTTTGAGAAATTTTGATTTTTCTAGTTTTTTGGCCGTTTTTAGGAGGTAAAACCCCTTAAAACTCAAAAATTTGAAAAAATGCAAAATAAGTCTGGAGATATTCCAGAACTACACCTACATACCAATTGCCATCAAAATCGGACCGTTGGTATGGTCTCCAGCTCTGTACACATCCTTACAGACACACGGACAGACATAACCAAAAAACCACTTTTTTGGGTTCAGGGAGCACCAAAACAAATAATTCCACTAAAAATATGTTTGGGTTCAGGGAGCACCAACACAGATAATTCCACTAAACATTTTTGGGGGGTTCAGGGAGCACCAAAACAGATAATTCCACTAAAAATTCAAATTCGAAAATTTGGACGAAAACAATACTTCCTCCATATACTACGTATAGGGTGTAGAAAGTAAAAAGTAGCCTATAAAACAACTTTTGCAGAGAATTTAACTTACTTTAAAAAGTTATTGAACAAATTAAGCTCCAAAGTGAAAGGTTTACGAAATATTTGCAAAAAAACCTCGAAAACAAACAGTTTTTACCCGTTCTACCCCTCCCACCCTGAAACCCGACTGTATTTTGGTGGAAACTTTTTACCACATTTAGAGCAAAGGGTCCTTCAAACACTCAACCACATTTCTGCCGAAATGTATTATCAAAACATACCCCCGTAATGGTAATTATATACGGTAAATCATCGATAGATTGTTAATTTACACACATTTTCAAACATACATACAAAATACTTTACTTTACCCCCTCCATATCTTCAAAACTATTGATCGTAGTGTGGGTTTATGAGATATTTGCAAAAAAACCTAGAAAACACACAGTTTTTACACCTTCCACCCACTCCAACCCACAAATCCGACGCTATTTCGGTGGAGGCTTTTTACCACATTTAGAGCAAAGGGCAATGAACAAATTCCAACAATCAGACCTTTGTTTTTATGGATTCTCCAGTTTGGGTATTTTTTGGTCGAATTTTACTGCACTAATAGCAAACGTACGGTGTTTTGCAAACCAGGCTTTTAACTTTACGTCTGTAACTATATTTTACTGTATGTTGGAAGTAAATAACCTATTAGCATATAATCAATTAACTGATTATCATTATTGCACACAACACAATGCATAGTTAAGCTGTTTGTAATTTCCCTCCAATCGATCTTTCATGTGTGATTAAAATATTAGATCATAAAATCTTTGATATGATTAGATGTAGCAATAAATCTTTATTGAGCGTGCCTACACAATACGGAATTTAACAAACACGCTCATACATAACCATTAACCATACTTACTATTCAGTTTTTAATAACCACAATTACCGAGTTCCTAATTAATAAGGTGTTTAGTAATATTTGTTTTCTCGTTCTGATAAGCTATTTAAGTTGAAGTAAATCAAATTTTATTTTATTTTCTTATATTCTACTAGCTGCCCGATCCGTCTTTGCACGGATAGACAAATCAAAGTCAAATGTATATTAACAAAAAAATATATATAAATAAATATATTACACTAGGTGATTTTTAGTAACTTTGACCCCACGAACCCCACTAAAATTTTTTTTTAAAACCTTTCTTAGCGAGCACCTAAGGGCCCTAGAGGAAGCTACCTACCAAATTTCGTTCCAATCGATTGTTAGTTTTGGAGAGATCGTGATTTAGTAAATTTGACCCACCCAAACCCTCCCTAAGATTTCTAATTTTTTGAAACCCTTTCTTAGCCAGCACCTACGGCCCTAGATGACGTTACAAACAAATTTCATTCCAATCCGTTCAGTAGTTTTGGAGAAATCGTGATTTAGTAACTTTGACCCCCCCCCCCCCC
>JAGFPH010003097.1:46119-64060 GCA_018207615.1 Philaenus spumarius | reverse complement strand
CCCCCCCCCCCCCCCTAAGATTTCGAATTTTTTGAAACCCTTTCTTAGTGAGCACCTATGGCCCTAGAGGAAGCTACATACTAAATTTCGTAGTAGTTCAGTAGTTTTTGAGATTTCGTGATGAGTCGGAGAGTGAGTGGTATTTGGCTTTTATATATATAGATTACCCCATCCAAAACTAAAAGTCATGGATGGAAAGGCTCTTAGTCTTAAAGTTACCTCAGTGGAATTACGCCTTTAGTTTCAATTTTTTTTTTTTTTTTTTTTTTTTTTTTACTTATTGGCTACAGGCCCGGATTACCCATAAGGCCAACCTAGGCCACATGGCCTAGGGCGCAGATCGAGGGAAAAAACGAACAATTTTGTACTTCTAGGCGAGCGTGAGTAGCGAGCGTCCGGGTTGCATGGCCTTGAAAGAGATATTAGATTAGATTAGATTTATTAGCCTCATTTACGGCATACAAATTTCAGCAAAGCTGAAGTATACATGTGAGTTGTCCTACACTTAGAATACATATACACATAATACTTTAATAAATAAAATAGTTTAAAAAAGTTAGAACAATAAATATACAAGATATAAAAAAAAATATATATAATACATTATTACAGACAAATCAACAATGTTATATAGCCTCAAGGACTACTTGTCAAGTACTCTCTCACTGAGTAAAATGCCCGCTCAGTGAGGTATCTTTTTAATTTTTTTTCAAATTCACACTGGGAATCAATTTTTTTCAAATACTGAGGCAGTCTATTGTACAACTTCAAACCTGAGTAATACACCCCCTGTTCAAATACCTTCAGTCTATGAATAGGATATTGTAGTATTTGCTGACGGAAAGAATATCCATGCTGGTGCTGACTGACCCCACTCTTGTGGGATTTAAAATAGAGCAAAACGTTCAAAATATAAATACAAGGCAGGGTTAAAAATTGTATTTTTTTTAAATATATCTCTACACGAATCTCTATACTTCAAATTACAGATTATTCTTATTATCTTTTTTTGTAGACAAAAAAATTTTATGGACTCTACAGAATTACCCCAGATGGCTACGCCATATCTAAGGTGTGAATAAACATAGGCATAATATACACGGTCTTAATTGTGGCATAACTGCAAGTTTTTGAGATTGTACGAAGTGCGAAGCACGCAGAGTGAAGTTTATTTAAAGAGAATGGATATGACATTTCCAGTTTAATTTCTCATCAATAATGATTCCCAAGAGTTTTGAGGAGTCAGTGCTTGTAATCATGGTTTCTAAATAAGGCACAACTATTTTATTTCTTACACATTTTGATCCAAAATGAATCATTTGTGTTTTACTTGGGTTTAATTTTAAACTATTAACTGAAAACCAATCCTCAGCCATTGTTAATGCCAATGTCAAGGATTTCTCTAAATCTTTAATGTTTTCTCCAGAAATTGTCAGAGTGGTATCATCAGCAAATAATACAGCTTTAGTTTCACCTACATTATATGGTAAATCATTTACATAGATCAAAAACAGTAAAGGTCCCAATATTGAGCCCTGGGGAACCCCTCGCTGATTAATTTGCCAAGACGAATTATAGGACTTACGAGAGTCTGTAATATGCGGGTGTTGAGGAGAGTCTAGTGGGGCGGCGGATGACTCACGCCAAGATCACGTCACCCCAGACTCCCCTCCCTCCGCCCTCACACTACTAGTCAGGGACGTCACTATGGGGGGCAAGGTGGCGTACCCCCCAATAATCTTAAAATTAAAAAAGTTGGAAAATTTGAGATTTTGGAGAAAGTTGGAATTTCGATTTTTGGATTAAATTGCATGCAAAAACTCCAACTTTGGGTTTGGGCTGCGAAAGTTTTTGTTGTCAATTGCCAACATTCACAAATAACAAGCAAGTTATAATTTCCAATCGAAAAATGTTGGGCGAATCCAAATATTTCTGTACCAAATAAATACATTGTCTTCTTTTAAATGACGTTCTGGGAAATTTAGTTCCAACCCTTGTTAATGTGGCAACACTGACTGTCACTGACATGTCATGCACTGCTCCAGACCGCCAGACCAGTGTTGCCAGATTGAGTTTTTTCCCAAACAGGGGAAATTTTTAAGTTTGCTGCAAATATTGGGAAAAAGGAAATGGTGGGGAAAATATGGGAAATGTTTTTGAATAATGTGATAAACATGTTAAAATTCTTGTAAAATATTAAAAACTCTTAAAGTACTCTTTAGCACCTGCAGTGTTAAAAAACATATAAGAAGACCATTTTTCAAAAAAAAATCTGAGGGAGAGCCTCCAGGGCCCATCTCCACTGGAATTTATTTCACACAACATAACCCAGAGCCCCCGTTCTGCTTGTTTAGAATCCCCACACAAAAGTTGGGAAATTGGTCAAAATTGTTGGGAAATTTTTAGATTTTGACCCCCCCCCATAATTTGTTGTAGCAGTTACTACTGTGGTATTACCACTAGTTACTCAACGCTCTCGTTCTCCTTAGCATTGAAAATTATGTAACAACAAAATTGGATTTCACTAGCACAATTCAATCATTTGCCTGGTCCTAAGCCAGAAAGAATACATTGTCTATGTTCACATTTTGATTGTCATTAGTAAATAGATAGACTGTGTTGTTTACTTAGTAGTGTGTGTTTTATTTTTCAACATGCTTTGTTTTTAGTCAATATCTGCTAACTTAACAAAAAACAATATCTGCTAAATTATCTGCTATCTGCCAATTATTGTACTTAAGGGGAAATAAAAAAATTCATTCATTCATTCATTCATACTTCAAATTACAAGTATTGGCTTTTCATACATTTTGGCATCTCAATCGCTGTTATTGCGTGATTGATATACATTTTTCTTGGAAAATAGTTAAAAATGCACTCAAAAGGGTTAAAAATAAAACTGTGTTAATAGCTCAAATAGCCTCCAGAGCTCTAAAACATGAGTTTTACAGTTAAATAAGGGGGAAAAATCCACACCCCTAGATGCTAATCCGGGTCTGATTGGCTGGTGCAAAATACCTAGTTGTATTTTATTTCTGAAGTTTAAGAACAAATTAATCTTGTACAAAAAAGTTTTTCATAGAAAAATATATGCAAAATGTTTGTGGCAGCACTAATGCACTAGATAGCATTAATCAAACTGTTAGCAGAGAACACTGTGTTAACAAAAAATTTAATTTGATTAACCCTTTTCACTCGAGTGTCGGGGCAGCTCCGTACTCTACTAATCCGCACGAACTCCTATGTCGGGCGAGCCCCGAACTCGATGCTAACGTTCTTTGATTGCATTTGAACAAGCGTAGTTACTTTGATGACCGCTATTGTTGAAGTTTGAGATGTGCTGCTATCTGTGGAATTTTTTTAGGACCATTTGAGTTCAGTTTCTGTGGTAAATAAATCTTAGAAAATGTAATGTTTGCCGTCTTTGGCCTGTCTGTAAACAGCTGTCTGCTCTCGCCGTTGTTTGGTTCCTACTTACTACGCAGCGTTTTAGTGAGCTTACGCGTTGTTTAGTTTTGTTGTACTCGGTTATCGTGTGTAATTTCACAGTTTATTTTTGAATATTGTTCTTTTTATAATAATAATGATTGTTATGAAATAAAATGAACGAAGACGACGGCAGTTTGTTACAAAATGACGTTAGTGGCGACGGAACTTTTGTTTCGAACCTGAGTGATTAAAATATTACCAATCAGTTTTGAAAAAAGCTTTATCTACGACCATTGCAATAAACACCAATAACGCTATTACAAGTAACATCAGAAAGAGGTACATTACAAACCAAAAGCCAACCCGATTAGGTAATGATATCATTACTTAACAGGAGTCACTTTACATAATAGGCTCTAGAGCAATGAGAGCTCGTCATTTGACGGAAATAGAGTTGTAATAAAAATAACGCTATTCGTACATCAGCTGATTGTACCCATACGTTCCGGATGTTAGTGTGTTATTGTAACTAACCTCAAACGTGAGTTGACGCATTCCGCAAACATGAGTGATAGCAGGGGTGCCCACAGCATGGTTTGATGGCGCAAGTTGCGCCATCAGAATTTTTGGGGGGGAATCAATTTTTGGGGTGTTTTTCACAGTTTGGGGGGGGGGGGAATTTTCATATGTTCCTGATTAAAATCAATATAAAATATGAAGATTTGACGATTCCCCCCAAGAAATTAGGAGATAATCTGTTGTTTCTATGTGTTAAAAATCTCCAATTATTCGTGTGAAAGTGCCGTATTATTGACAGGCAGGCGATTCGACTACTACTGCTTGTAGTGCAGTGTAGAGACGAGCCGATAGAGGGTGCCGTGTGCGGTGTAAACAAAGTATAAACATATTATAGACATTTACAGCATTGAGAACCTGCCAAGGTCATTCTGCAAACAACTGCCCTCCCCCTCACAACAGTCCCAAAACCATGGTGTAAAACGGTGTAAATAGATAAGGGGTGCTACTCAGAAAGACGAGTTTTGGACGAATTCAGCGCATTTCATCAGATGACGTCACGGCTCGAATTAAAAATGCAGCCTTTCGTCCAAACTGCGTTTGCGCATAAATCATCAACAAATGTCTTACAAAGTGTATATTTTTTTGTTTCTATATGAAACGTGCTTTCCAACAAGTATGAGTTTAACGATACAAATATGAAATTTACTATACCGAATTACCTTTATTTTATGCTCTTTAGATCGGTGATTTTGAAAATGACGTGAAATAAATAGTAAAAAAACTTTCCCACTACACATAAATATAGTGTAGAAGAAGTTATTATTAGAAATAATTTGCATATTATTAGAAATATTCGTCTAAATTCAAATAGGGTTAAAGCTTGAATATTTTCTAACTTCAATATCAAATTTACATCGTTATAAACTACGTTTAGTTAGCTTTAAAACGTTAACAAATTCATAAAATTTTTAAATGACCGGGAAGTGAGTGAACAAGTTTGTGTCTTGTCGTCTAATCAAAGAAAAAAACTTCTGTTCAAATCATAAAAAAATCCATTGAAAGTAGTATTACTATTCCCTTTTTTAAACTAATTTTTAATATAAAACATTTTTATTGACTTATGTATTGCTTGTTTCTTTTTGGATGGAAATCACTTTCTTCATTTGTATGGTTGTCCATTTTACATATATTGCAGTTGTATTTTTGGAAGAAAAATCTGTTCGGTGTATTATTATTTATTTATTTTACATATTGTGTAGTTTTGTCCTACATTGTTTTGAACATTGTTGGTCTTATATTCATTTTTTGACCCTTGAGTCCAAAAAAGTGGTTTTTACAAAATGTCTGTCTGTATGTATACAAAGCTAGAGCGAAAACTATTCGATCGATTTCAAACAAATTTGCACCAAACATTTCAAGTAGGCCTGTATAGATGCACCAAATCGGGTTTAACAATTTTGAAAAACAACCCCCTTATTGGCCAAAAAACCCCCAAAAAATCAGTTAGGGTATTATTTTTTTATTAAAAAAAGGCTCTAACGATTTTGATAAAATTTGGCTTATTTACAGCCCTTAATGTACAGTAAGATTTTTTTAACCGTGCCCTCGGCTCGGCTAGCGCTCGGTGGGCTAGCGGTGTAGCGGGGAGGGATTGTAAAGGCAGTTCCACAAACTTCGAATAAACAAAAATGATTGAATAATTATTCGAATAAAATTATTGAAATAAAAACTACTTGAAGGAGTCATAGACTACGTGTCTCTTGTTCGAGTATTCGAATAATAATACTGTGGTGTGGTTAAGGTAAATGCCAGACACCAAGTAGGCCTACTTCCCTCCAGGCAGGAAGTTTTCCCCGGAATCTAACTTCAGACATCCGTACCGAGCAAACCGTAAGTCAAACGAAAAAATGTTTGAAATAAAATATTTAATTTGGACCTTTATCTAAAACTTTCTCGCGAACACTTTGTCTCTGACCAACAAATAAAAAACTTTCCAGCGGTGTGAAAATTTCATGTCATTATTAAAGTACATTGTTGTAATATTGATTTTTAAAATAAATGAAATAGGTTTTGTAATGGATTTTCTTTTACATCATACGAATCGTATGGTTCTTATCTGCTTATCCGTGAAAGTTTCATAATTTTACATCGATGCTAAGTGTATTAAATGACAGTGTTATTGAAGCTCGGTTTTCGCTGTTTCACGTCGCTCGGCTCAGTTTTCGTGGAGAAAACTAGAGTAGACAGAGCGATTTCTTACGTTATCATTCAGGTTAGTACAATCTTGGCCGAGGGCACGGTTAAAAAAATCGTACTACCCTACCACATGCAGAAAACCGTATGTTTCTAAAAATTCTTGTATAGCTATTAGCTAATAATAATAATAATAATAACAACTGATTTTTAGAGGTTTTTTTGGCCAAAAAGGGGGTTGTTTTTCAAAACATTTTTCGTGCATCTATACATTCGTGCCTAATTAACATGTTTGGTACAAATTTGTTCGAAATCGATCGAATAGTTTTATCTCTAGCTAATAATAATAATATTTATTAGTTAATCTCTTAGTTTAAAATCAAATCTCCTAACCCTCCTACAAAAATGAAGTCACTGTGAATCTGTTTAATAATTTAAATATGTTTGTGAGAAAGTATGTGCCAGTTTCTGGTACCGTTTATTTGAAATGTGTTTGTTTTATAACCTTTCTGTTGTATATTTAACCCTAATGTGTGTACAATTTCTGTAAGTTGCTCTGTCATGGTTTTAATGGTTTAAAATTGTCTATTTCCCGTGCTATTGTGGTTTTCCAAAATTCTTAAGTATTTTTTGGTGATTTAGGTTTTTTTTTTTGAAAAAGTTGTTCAATTTTCCTTAGATTCTTTGGTCTAGAGTTCTATTCTCCATTGTTATTATTATATGTTCGCAAATTTATTATATGGTTGTCTTCGACGTTACGGTATGTAATTAATAGATTGATTTGTGATTTGGCTGTCCATCCGTAAACCACTTCTTATCTGGATATAAAAGTATGTGTATCTTCAGATGGTAAGCCGTGATATTGGGATGGTTGATCTAAGGGTATTTTCTCTTTCCTCTCCATTTCAGTGTTTGTTTTATTTTTTATTTTATTTGGGTGTTGTCTTGCTTCTTCGTAGATGTGTTCGTTTTTCCTTTGATTGGACCATTTGAAATTTTGAAAGATCACATTTGAAATTTTTTGTGACATCTCATGATTTCGTTCAGTGATATATTGTTCGATGAAATTTGACCTGGTACGTCCGTTTTGACTTCCATTTGCTATCGGGTTAAGGTATGTTGTGATTGAAGTGACTGGTGCGAGCATAGCTCTGCGATGATTGCCGTCAGACTGTTCTTATTGAAGCGATTATTCTACCAGTCGCCCGTTCATAACAAGACCATTTTGAACAATGCAAAGCAGACGCCCGCGATTATAGCAACGTACCTTTACATCCAACGCGTCTGGCCTGTTAGTTTATTCCATTAAGTTCTTTTGAAATGTATTTGATATTACTAATTATTATTAGTTATGTTTTGTTATTTATTTAAAAATCTTAATTTAGGGTATTCGTGTTTACCCTAATACTTACACCTTGTAACTACTTTTCAATCAAAGTCTAATTTTATCAAAATAATATTAAAACAATTTTATTCTCACTTAATTTTGTGTTGCATGAAATATCATTTATTTGTATTATGTTTTTGTATTCTTCCAAATAGGTTAAGTACCTACTACTGGTCTTCAAAATGTATTGTAGTTTTTTATTGTTATTTTTTTACAACATTTTCTTAATTATTATCAATGAATGTAAATTTATTTTTGTATTTTTCAAATATATATTACTTTTTTTATTAAATTCGAATAGCTAGTTTAATACTTTAACATGTTACATTACATACGATTACCACCAATAACAATGATTTCTTTTTCACCAAGCATTAGAGGTTAAAGAACTTATTTAATATTACGATGTCTTCTGCTACTTACAAAAGTGGTAATGTGTTGTTTTTGTTAATAAATCTTACTGAATTCGTGTATTTGTATTATTTTATAAATTACGTAGAGCCTGCTTTTTTCCATAAACATATTTTTATGAAAAACTTTAGTACCTAAGTTATTGGATTTAACTGTAAACTTTAAGTTACCTAATGGGTTGTTTTCAGAGAATAAAAAAACACTTTTTAAGAAAAAAATAATAATTATACGTAATTAAGTTTTATTTTTTTTGCTAAAGTGGCATAAAATGTCTACTTTATTTGGGAGAGGGAACCCACAGACAGGTTTTGGGGGGGATTTGCGCCATAGGCTTTGGGGGGGATGGGCACTCCTGAGTGATAGTGATGAATTTTGTTTAACTCCAGAGGAAATTAATACAAAAGCAAATTCGGCTCTGAACAATTTGTTGCCAGAAAAATCTAAATTTCGTTATGAAAAGGTTTATAACCAGTTTATGGAGTGGAAAACTAGAAATGGTGTTAGTTCGTTTTCCGAGAATGTTTTCATTGCGTATTTTGAGGAATTGGCCCAAGATAAGAAACCTAGTTCGCTTTGGTCTATTTATTCAATGATTAAATCTACAATCAACATCAAACATCAAATAGCCTGTATATTTTTGGTCGTAGATAAAGTAGTGTACGCAACGATTGTATTCAGCCTTTAAGCCACTCGTGAGATATTTAGAACACTCGCTTCGCTCGTGTTCCAACTTACATCTCACTCGTGGCAGGCCTTCATAATACAATCGTTGCGTAAACTACTATTACTAGTTTTGATCTACATAATACCAATGAATACTTAAATGTTTAAGTATTCATTGATAATACTGTTGTTAAGCAATATAAATAGTTGAGGCAATTTTGTACAAGTTGGTGTCAAAACTAATTGTTTTCATAAAAACTCATTTTTTACAAAAAACTTGTTTTTTTAATTATAACTTTTTTATAACTTATTATTGTGTCTAAAAGATGTGTAAACCACTTAATTTTGTTTATAATGATATAGACAACAAAAAACAAGCAACAAATATAGGTCTTCCCATTGAAAATTTTTCAAAAGTTATTGTTTATTCCGGTTTTTTGTTACAAATTTATATATTTTTTCAATAAATAAAAATTAAAAACATATACTCCAAAATAAAAATATATGTTTTTTTTCATACCAATCTATACTTTAGTCATAGAAGAAACTACAAAAAAAAAACAGCCTTTTAGAACTGACAGAAATACTTTTTTTTGTGAGTAAATATGTTACTGTGAAAACTGACGATGTTAAGTCCACGCCGACAAATTCGAATGTTTGGCCTTGAGATTTGTTAAATAGTATTCGATCAAAATTAATCTGACCTGATAGCAACACTAGGTCCCCAGTAATTCGAGTGGAAAGGGTTAATGTTGTAACCATGAGTAGACGATTTTAAACATTGTTAACAATTTTGTAAAACATAATTATTTGTTTATGAATGTTTTCTCGATGTATTATAACAGTTTGTTATTTTATTTAGAATCAGGAGGAAGAGGAAAAACCACTTAAGGTGTGTGATAAAATTGACGATGAACTTGACATTCTCGAAGTCGATAAAGAGCTTGCTGAAGTCGACAAATTGCTTGCGGAAGAAGACAAAAAGCTAAATAAAAAGGCTAAAGAAGACAAACGGAAAAATAAAATGAATTCAATGTATTAAGTTGGTAAAACCATGAACAGTCCTACCATTGAAATTCACTCCACCATTTTATTTTAAATAATGTTTCACTAAGCATGTGAAGGCCTACATTAAGAAAACAATGTGAATGTTGAATTAACTGTTTAAAATAAAAAAACCTAACTATCCTCACTTAAAATCAACGAATTGATTTACAGAAGTACACAGAGTGTCACAAAAAAACCTTAGTGGGCTGTACGGGATCGGATTGGATACGTTGAAATAAATAAAAAATTATCATTAACTTTTTAGTTCGGCTTAGTTTAGTTGCAATCCGCCTTTTTGTTTTTTCACAAAAGTCACTGTAACTTCAGTAACAGATAAGATATTGAGTTCAAATTTGGTATAAGCATTTTGTGTTTTACGATTTACAAGTGCACCAAACACAAAGAATACATTTTTTAAATTTTCAAAATGGCGGATGCTACAAATCTTAACGTGGAATATCTAGAAAACTGTACTTTTCAAAAAAATTTACAAGAGACCAAACATTTTTCTTTTTTAACGACAAATTTTTTTTTTACGTTTCTGTAGATCAAAATATAGACAAAAAACCGACTTATAGACAAAAAAAAACTGAAAAAATAATTTTTGGTAATTGATTATCTAATTGGTAGGCTTAATAATTAGGAAAATTAGTGAGACTTATTTACACAGCCCATTACTTTTCGGATCCCATATAAATTGCATTGTTGCTATAACGATTCGCCGTGCAACGCTACATTGTTTTGGCAAATTTTCAGCAAATGTATGTGATAAAATAGAAGTCACATATACCGTTTGAAAGGTACTTTTCTGACAAACAAAAAAGTATAGGACACATTTTCAGCTACATGTAACGGATTCAAAGTTATTAAGCAAAATGTTTCGAAAAAATCGAAAATTTTAATAAAGTTACAATATTTCTGGTATTATGAAACTAAACAATGATGTCATATATACCACTGGAAAGCACATTTTCTCCTGATTAATAATCACTAACAAAATAGGTTAATATCAAAATACAAACCCGAGTTATATAGGGAAATATAGAAGCGTGTCATACAACTTTGGCGGCCATATTGAATACGTCATCAACACCGCTAGAGGGCCAGGAAAATTTGGGTCCCGGGCTTTTTAGACTCGTCTACCCATGTACTATCTAAATCCAAAGGAGCCATTGACTGCCAGATGTGAAATATTTTGGTATTATTTTCTGCTATCTCACCCCACTACTAGTATTCATGAACGCAAAGGAGTGTTGTAGGGAAATCGTGGTATAAAAGAGTGTTTTGCCAACTTGGTATTTATACAATGTTACATACACTGTAATAATTTACGAATTTTCCATGTACTTTATTGCTATTTAATACAGTATTTTTTTCTTTTTTTAGCGACCGCGAATAATCAAAACCACGAATATCAAGCCCACAAGAATGTCGGGGGATTATTGTATTAGAAAAATATTTTGCAATAAACGGTACCAGGAACTGGCACATACTTTCTCACAAACATACTTAAATTATTTAACAGATTCATTGTGATTTCATAATTGTAGGTGGGGTAGGAGAGGTGATATTAAAGTAGCAGATTAACTAATAAATATTATTATGATTAGCTCGAGAGAAAATTATTCGATTGATTTTGTCAATCATTGATGTCAATGAGGCGTGCGTGTATAGATGCACAAAAAAGATTTTCAAAAATTTTGAAAAATCAGTTATTATTATTATTATTATTAGCTAAACAAGAATTTTTAGAAAGATACGGTTTTCTGCATATGGTATGGTTACATTAAGGGCTACAAATAAGCCAAATTTGATCAAAATCGTTAGAGCCGTTTTTTTTATAAAAAAATAATAACTGGTTTTTTTGGGGGTTTTTTGGCCAAAAAAGGGGTTGTTTTTCAAAAATTTTCAACATTTTTCGTGCATCTATATAGGCATAATTGGCATGTTTGGTGCAAATTTGTTCGAAATCGATCGAATAGTTTACGCTCCAGCTTTGTATACATGCAGACATACATAGACACATACATACAGACATACAGACATTTTGTAAAAACCACTTTTTTGGACTCAGGGGGTCCCAAAACGGATATTTCCACAAAAATCTCAACATCGATTTTTTTTGCGATCACTATACTTTCTCTAGTATAGTGAGAAAGTAAAATACATAAATTACAAACACTTTACATAAAGGAAAATTTTTGTATCCCACTTTTATACAAATTTAAAATAAAACACACCTATACTTGAAAGAATGTTCAGAAGGAAGCCCTTAAATAACTACTTCTCACTTTACAATATGTTAATATCCTTTCAATGAATTTGGATATTGAAAAACCTATTTTCACAGACTGTGATTGGTGAAACACAATGACAGCTAAGAATTTGGTGCTCATCGAGATAAGAAATCTTGGTCATACAACTTACACATGACACATATTTTGATTAATTTTTTATTAACAATAACAATAGTATTTCAATATAAATTTAACAAAATAGTAAATAGCAAAATTTCAGTAAGTAGCTATAAATCACAATATATAACAATACATAGACTCTAAAACATATTACTTATGTCTTTAATCGAAGTGGTATAAAATAAAAACAATACAAAAATAGTTTTATATATTTTGCAATAACAAGAAAGACAATCTTAACTTCAATAATAATTATCCATTCTAACTTAAACAGTAATCATTACTCAAAGTACAAGTATTTATTCATAATTATTTTGTACGTAATGCTTAAAATTATAGTTTAACCCTCCAACTGCCTCACTGATTCCTTCAACTGCCAGATGTTTTTTGAGGTTTTGAAAGCATATTTAAAAAATCAGTAAAAATATCGCATTATTAAAAACTTTTGTGTATTATATATAATTTGTTTCTATAAACCATGAATAATATAATAAAATGGAACTTACAAACTGGTTGACTTATACATGATAGAATATAAAAAAAGTTTGAAACACAAAACAAATTGCTTATGTTGTGGTTCCACAAATAGTATGATGATATAGCCCAACCTTTATATTGCAAATATAAAAAATGTTAAAATTTTTGTTCTGAACACAGGTCTGTTTTCAACCTCCCCAGCTCCCTAGGCATTTTAAACTGTTCCTCCCCACCTCCTCCACTACCAGAGCCACTTCATGCCATCGGAGGTATGTAATAGTGTCTTGTCTCGATTGGCGCCCGCAATCAGTACGCCTGGAACACACATAGCGGTTTTTTTTTTTTTTTGTCAGCTCCCGGATTAGTTACCGTCGCCCCTTATAAAATTTAAAGTGTGCACACAGGGCAGTAAAATTTCCCACACCGTCTAAAAGCTTCATTGAGATTCATTAAACTGAAGTGTCTAGTTCATCAATCACGAAGTGTTGTGATTCCATCGCCGATTGAAGAGGAAGCAAAAAAAATAGATTTATTTGGGTTCTTCCAATCAATAAAAGAAGAGAATATTTTGGAGCATTCTACACTTTGTTTCCTGATTTGAGGAACTATGAGAAACATTTTTCAATTATTTCAGAATGTCGGTTTCATCATTTGACGAACTGCACACGCGGCTGAAGGATATTATTCTACGAAAAAATTACTAAAATAAGGATATTATGTGTGCATTTGGTCACGTTCGTTAATGTTTCGGCGGAGACAGTGGAAAATCCGTCGATTGTAGTGGCAGCGAGTGGCTGCACAGCTACCGTCAGCGGTAAATAAACCGATTGTTTATTTTTCCGACCAATGTGTATGGTTTGATATTATCCTTCGTACCACTGTTGATATGACGGCGATGGCAAATAATCCGTGGCGGACGGAAATGCCGTGTGTCTTCCAGGCCTACCGATGGGCGGTGACTCATCATCAGTCAGGCGCACTCCACACTGCACTGTCCACACACAAACACATAGATACATGACTCGCTGGGCGTTGGCTGACAGGCGGTGGTGCGTTTGCTGTAATTTTTATTTTTTTTCCTTCGTTTATTAAAACTTCTGTGAAAAAATGCATCTACCTAGCATGCCTAAGCGGAAAAGCGGCCCTGTCTGAACAAGAATATAATACATAAAACTTATAACTTAAACAGAAAAATAATTATAAATAAAAAACTGTTATATATAGGCTGCAAAGTTTATGTCACAAAAAAAGAAAAAAATAACCTCTTGATAGAATGTGTCTTTCCATTTAAAATGGTATATAATACATTATGATTATGATTATCTGTGCTTGAGCGATTACGTGAAGACTAAGCACTGTCATAGTGTCATAATTGTAATGCGTGGCAGTTGGGGGGTTAATTTATTGAGACTCATTTCTTTACAATAAAAAATAAAAATAGTATATAATATTCACATATTTTTGTAAAACTTTCCAACTTGCCCTCATCTTTGAATCTACACTCTTGGTTTACTTCTCAATCATTTATTAATTTTAACACTGCTCTTTATTGTTTTGTAGTATAAAAATAGTTCCTGGATACACCCCAAGAATTGTTTATTTATTAATTGTGCAACCACCAAATATATAGTGTAAATGATTCATTAAATATCTTAATTAAAATGCACCTAGATAAATACAAACCAGACACCATAGGTTCTACTCTATAAACATATTATTACAGTCAAGGAATGTAGAAACATAATACCTCATAATTAGAACTACCTCAAACATTATTGTTTGTGATATGATTGGTAGATTTTGTATACACGTATGTTTATTTAAACTATGATTTTATTTAAACTACAAAGATCAGGTTGTTTGACATTGTACATGAAGATGTAATTACTATTATTTATATCAGGAAAACTAAAGCATTATTTTTAACTGCAAATAATTCACCCAATATTTTAATCATCATAATTGTGTATATTAGTATGTGATGCTTAACCCTGTTTAGTTTCACAATAGCACAATAATCACTTCAAAATGTATGTATTTTTGTGAAATAATTTTAACAAGTTAAAAAAAAAACAACAACATATATAGTACAACTCATTTAGAATGGCGTGCGGGCTGCGCATGCACAGGAAAACCCGCCTCCCACCAGTCTCAGTCTCAATCAAATAGTAAAAAAAGTACAGTCAGTGTCAAATCTGCACATACGTGCCTGGCTGTGTTGCATATGTGGTGTGTATAAAGCCAAAGTCTATAGACTTGACTGTACACCGCGCTGCCTAGCCTCGGTAGGGGAAATTTGGTGGGATAGGTACTCCGTCTCTCTCGCACTACCCTCCCTACACGCCATTCTAATTGATTCTATCCATACCAGGTGTCTTAAAAGTCCCCCCCCCCCTTATTATTTTTGTTTATTAATGGAAATAAACAGATTTGCTTTGGGGATTGTGAACATGAACAAAAATGGAGTTTTTTGGTGTATCGTAAATTTCAAATCCTCCCCCGAAAATGATGTATTTTGGGAGTAAGTCGAAAATTTTAAATGAGAACCCCTATTGAGTGACACCTCGTATCCACGATGGCCATGGGTGTTAAGGCGTCAATGCTTTATCAATCGTCATGGCAACCATCAATGGAAAAGTTCCGGGTTCAATTCCCATTGAACCCGAATAATTTTCTAAATGGTTTCTTAACAGACATCATTGGCTGTGGTTTGCATTCCACGTAAAACCATTAGGTAGGTCCCGTCTTCATAAGCCTTAAGTGCAAAACAGCAGGACGTTAAAACACAAAAAAAAATTGAGTGACACCTAATTTTAAAGGTCTTGATAAAAGAACAAAAGAATATTGGCACAAACAGGAGGCCAATAAAAGTTATAACATTTCCCCATTTAAAAAACATCAAAATGTTAAAGATGATACATCTGTGTAGGTCACTCAAACACTCATATTGAGTGACCTACTGGATGAAACCCTTGTAAAAAAATAACAAATGTATCATCTGTAACATTTTGATGTCATTTAAATGGGTCATTTAAATCAGTTATAACGTTTATTGGCCATTATGTTTGATAGAGTCAATATACAGACCTCCGGTTTGCGCCAATCTTCTTCTTTTATCAAGACCTTTAAAATCAGGTGTCACTCAATAGGAATTCTCATTTAAAATTTTCGACTTACCCCCAAAATACCCTATTTTTGGGGGAGGGTTTGAAATTTACGATACACCAAAAAACTCCATTTTTGTTCATGTTAACAATCCCCAAAGCAAATCTGTTCATTTCCGTTACTAAAAAAAAATAATAGGGGGGGAACTTTGAAGACACCTGATGTACAATTATAATCTCTATACTAAAACTGTATTATATATTGCAAAATATCATCATGCTATATATACAAATGTCAATAAAATGCTCTGTGTACAGACAAGAAACCACAGTATAACGTATAAATGTGAATACAAATTAACTAACTAGCCTTCACACAAAAAAAACACCATCTAAACCTAATATTTATAAATAATAATCTCAATATTAGACAATAATAGTGAATAATAGTCAATTCTTTTTCAAAATAAAATATTACTTTAACAACATACGGTAACACAAAAGTTTTAACATGTGAAAACAAAGTTGATAATTTTCTTTGGATCCTAGTTTATAAAACTACCAAATTATATTATATTTTTGATTGATGCGTATGTACGATAAAATGTGGAATTCCACATCAACACAGCAATACAGCGGGTAAATGGTGAGCAAGTAGGCTGCTCAAAGTAATCAATTTTGGGTGAACATTTGCCTGAAAGGGCAAACAAAAGCAGCAAGAAATCGAACACTCAAATTATATCCCAACCCTACAAAAACAGAATCTGATGACATTATCTGCAAACTTCTTCTGGCGCAGTTTTAAATAGCCACTTATCTGATGTATTCAGATTTTATCAAATTTTTCTGAATGACAGTTGGAAATTCTAGATGTTTGATGGTAGAAATTCTGTTATTTTCTTAAACCAAACACGAAAACACCTTCGCAGACGGACGTCTTGATTATTGAAAGTCAATGAAGAAAACTTCATTTGATGCATTATAGACTACATAAAACTCTTTACACATAAGGATTGAATAATTGAACACATATAAGGATTGAAGGCAATCATCAATATGATGTATAAGATGAGTATTTAATAAGAGTTTTGATGTTTCTGAATTGGGAAATTATTTATGACAATTACCAACGATTTATTTACATTAATATCATAAAGTAGGTTAAACTTATGTGGACTGACCCACAATTCAACTTGTTCTATCACTCGGTGACTTTTAAAAATTGTCATTAATGGACGTTTGTGTAATTTAACCTTAAAATATAATCAATACTATGTTGTGCTCAAACAACTATTTATTATGATAAGCTGTAAGTTCAAAGCTTTTACTTATTTATTCTCCTGCCTTTATATGGTTTCGATTTTTAGAAAATTTTAATTCAAACTATTAACAAAAGGATACAAAGGTGATCTTCAAATATTGTTAATAATACTGACTAAATGTCTCGTACGAAATCAATGACGTGTTGGATGATTTAAAAATAAAATACATTATTATCTTACACAATATGTTTGGTATGTTGGTAATAAAACAATTTGTAGGCCTAACTATTTCATACAGATTAATTTGATTCTTTAATTAAAATAAAACCTTTCTCTATACTTACTTATCTACAAAATTTCAGCAATTTGTGACTTTGAAGTAATTATACTCCTTTTCAAAATAAAATGTACAAATTTTTTTCAGGCGATAATGTAGCCAAGGTTTTACGCCTTTAAACAAATTTATGAATTTTATAATATCAAATGAAATTGTTTCACTTATTATGCTGGAAATAATTTCAAAGTTGAACCCTAAAGATGTATTACTATTCATTGCTTTTAGTGGTGCTTCACATTCTCACTTTGCCAATAGGACTAGTGAAGCACGAGGAGTGGAACAACACACGCAAAGTACGTCACAGCGTGATAACCCACTAGCAGGCCAAACAACTGAGCTATAGTGGCGCTATATAAATTACCAGAATAAGTTTACTGGAATACTATACCCATTTTTAGTTGTTAGTCTAACTTTCTTATGTTTAGACTACTAAGATTTTGTACAAAAAAATCTCTGCAAAATATGCATTGCTCCAAATTCAGTTCCTTTCTGAATGGAACAAAATCATTAAATTTGGAATATAAAATGAAATTTCATCTACTAAACCCTGATTGTTCAACGGACTTAGATACAAAATGCACTACCCTGAATGTTTGACGAAACAAAATAACTAATCAGACTACATGTTTGATTTAAGAAATGGTTTCAAATATTTATGAAAGGATTGATTGACGGGTTCCTCATTCAGCGGACTT
>JAGFPH010003097.1:13319-31119 GCA_018207615.1 Philaenus spumarius | reverse complement strand
AAAGCATTAACTTCTACTGCGACCGTGTTAACATTAATACCTTCTATTTATTTTTCATTAAAACGTCTAAACTTACTAGCTTGTTTTGATGCGATATTTATTTCTGTTATTTGTTTCCAAATTCGTTGAATTACCATTTTTATTACAATGGTTTGAATCTAAACATCTTATTAGATTCAAGTCAATTTTGACTTTGACTATTACAAAATTACATGATTTACATTGTTAAAAGTTTCGTTTTTCGTTCTTTTTATATACCGGGTGTCCCACGAAGAGGTCCCTATTTTTGAATTGATATGACAGACGTATAGAGCGCGCTACAGACTTGAAATTCTACAGTCGTGACTAACACATATGTAAAAGAAATACCCCTGAGTATCAGTTAATTCTGACTGATCCAAACAAAATGGCGGAAAAACAAAAAAACAACAAAATCAGCAATCGTATTTTAAGGGTAAACCTACTTTTATTTAGAATAGGAACAGCTACAACTGTTTAGACTATTTTAAATCTATCAGCTGACTGCGTGTATCCACAACAATGAACATATTTGGTAATAAACATTGGCATTTGTTATTAAGTTCCATTGTAAAGTGTCTTATGTAGACCTACCATGCTGTTTTCAACTGAGCAAAAAGTGAAATGTTGTTCCTGGGTTATTGCCTTTGAAAATGATTATGAAGCAATAAGGTGTTTTAGGGAAAGGTACCCAGGTGTAGTTCCACCGTCAAGGAAATCTATTCGTAAGTGGAAGACTATCCTACTAGAAACGGGGTCAATACAAAAAAAAAAAAAAAAATACTTTAGATCCTCCAACATAGAAAATTAAGAAATCGTATGTGCTGCTTTCATGGAATCTTTCATTGAATGCTTCATGGACTGGCCTCCAAGGTCTCCAGACCTGACTGTTTGTGACTTTTTTCTGTGGGGCTTTTTGAAGGAGAAGGTTTATTGTCATAACATTGCGACAGACGAGGAACTAATGAAATTGATCGAAGAGGAACTCTTGTTGATACCTCGAGAGTTGTTCAGCAAAGCGTATGACTGTTTTCTATTTCGTTGTCATCAGTGCACTGTGATCGATGGACATCAGTTTAAATAAGGTTTATGGATCAAATAGATTTTATTTATTTATAAGTTACTTATCACATATATTATTTCTCAAGGCCATTTTTTTGTCGGTACGCCATAACTTCCTTAATACATCATCAAATTACATGAATGAGGCATCATTTTAAAGCTTTCCTTAACCGCTACACCGGAAAAATGTAAAAAATACAATTATACGAAGAAAAAAAAAAAAAAAAAAAAGAATCCGAAAGTAACAGTGATGTAAGTTGTAGGGATATTTTCCTGGCGTTGGCAACACATAACAATACCCAGCTGGAGAGCTGCCGTTACGCCACTACATTGCTATTTTTAATTAATTGTAAGTGTGATTATAAACAGCATTGTGGATACACCTATTTGTTGTTGTTTATCTTCTGCAAGTTGGTAAGTTGTTTAAAAATATATAATAACAGTAACAAAATTATTTCTCTTTAACATGGATTTAAATTAATAAAACACTGTTAGTAAGTTAGAATGCGAATGCTTCGCACGGGTCAGCTAGTATCTTTAATTCCCTAACGTTGTTTAGTGCTTAGTAACATCGTTAAAATTCAATAATTATGTTGTAACACTTAAGCAAATAAAACTACTTTAACGAAAAGGTACTATTTCTTTGATGTCCCGCCATTTTGTCCTAATGTGTCAGAATTAACTGATACTCAGGTGTATTCCTTTTACATATGTGTATGTTAGGACTGTTGAGTTTCAGGTTTGTAGAGTGTTCGGTGCATCTAATATATTAATTCAAAAATAGGGACCTCTTCGTGGGACACCCGGTATATATTAAGCATATAAAAAGTTTGTATCAAAAATTTAACTACGAAAAAGCTATGATTTCGTAGTGTTTCTTTATTTAAATTGCCACCTATATTTTTATAGCTGATTTTAAAAGGTTAAATGGTACATATAAATTATTGCTCTGTGGAGAATAACGTACTGTTTAAAACAGCACTCCATCCCCTCTATTAGTAGGCAGAGGTGAGTAGGAAATTAATGCCCAAATTCGTTGTGTATTACAGTAAGAATTTAAAAATAAATGCGTACCTTACGACCTTACATATGGAGATTGAGTTAAAGTAAAATGTACCAGATACATAAACAAGGACAAGTTTGAAACTATTATTTAATGGCACTAAATAAGACCAACTCATTTTTGTCTGGAACGTGTTCAAATTGAATGACATACATGGATAGACAAAATAATAGGTGATTGAGATTATTGTTTTTTTTTTCCATTTTGTAGAGTAGGTTGAATATTGTAATAATTTAGATTTATTTTTGATCGCCATTTAGTGATAACTATCCTGAAAAACCTCAAATGAGTTTGTATTTTGCTGTTGCTATGCACAGTAGGCCTACGTTTGGCAGACACTTATAAAAAGTAAATAATTAATGATTTACTTATCGATTGAGAACATATATTATTTGAGCTTTTAAGATAAACTATGTTAATAATTATTAGACTTTAATTGAACAATTAACTTTAAATATTAATGTATTCATATGTAATAATTGCTATCTGCTTGAAATTTACATTTGTGATTTTACAAAAACGTTCCATATATTAAAATTTTATAGTTTATAATATTTTCTTATTATAAAGAATTATATAAACAGAAGATTATAAGAATTAGGTTGTAGATGTTAAAAAACTAACCAAAATTTCTTTTGGCTAGCTAAACAAAGAGTGGGGGGAAAAAAAGTGAAACTAGAACTATAAAATACATAATAAATAAGTTCAAATAAAAAATATTACAATGTAATGTTCATTGAGATTTGAAGCTCACTAAATGTAATATTTTACTAATGTTTGGACAAAGAAGATGTGCATCTGGTGTGTAGAGAGTTCTTGCAGTATTGATTCAAACTATGAATTGAAAACAATTACGAAATGTGTTCTTCGTACGTTTACAATATAGAATTTCAGACCAATTAACTCAGTTTCCCTTAGTTTATATTAGTTTTTTTTATGATGATCTTTAAATATTATAATTATTCATTTCTGGGCGTTCTTTTACAAGTAACAAAAGTCTGAAGATATCAATTTGGATCATATAAACATATACATAAATTGATTATATATATGAGTGAATTTGTTATATGTATTGTACTTACTCATGTAAAACAATATTTTATTTCGTTTATTATCAATTAATTTACAAAATATTTTCCACAATTTGAATAATTAATTTGCTGATAAGAAACTATTATTGATATATAAACAAACTTTTTCAGAAAATGATATCTACATTGCTCTTAATATTATTTAACCATGACAGATCTGCGATCATAATATTCAACTAGTTTCCTTGCAAAATTTCCTTCGAAATATTATCTTGGTTTTACAAGGTGTTGGTTGGAAACTGAGACTGGTAAAACATTTATTTCAGGAACAATTACATGTAAAATATATTTTTTTTAATATCTAGTGGGGAAGACTGATGAAGGTGGTTGGATCAGATACGAGCTCTCATGGACTAATGGCTTGTTAAAATATAAAAAATATAAATTGTTTCTGAAATAAATAAATGGTCAACTTATACTCCGTGATAAGTATAAACGAATTACAAATGTTACGGTTTAGGTCAAACATGATCAAACTTTGCATTGAATAAAAATCGTTTAAAATTTGTGCACACGGGAATTCATCAAACACTAGTGATTATTACACAAAACTTAAGAGTAACGGCATGGTTAATGCACTTTTAATATTAATAAATGTATATACCGATATAAAATCGTACTGGCCTGCAAAATTATACTTTCTTCCCTAAGTATTAAAAATATGTAACGAAATTGAAGGCTGCAGGTTACGCGTTTTAGTGTTCGAATAGCGAACTGTCGAGTCTGTATACAGTGCGGCGAGGCGGAGGGTTCAGGGTGACGTCACGTCTCCGAGCCGGGCGGCGGGGACCTGCGCGTGACCCCTACCGAGTAGTCTAGTATCCGTGGGCCTAGTCTTTCCATCCACGACTTTTAGTTTTGAATGGGGTAATAGAATATAAGAAAACGAAATTAAATTTGATTTACTTCAACTTAAATAGCTTATCAGAACGAGAAAACAAATATTACTAAACACCTTATTAATTAGAAACTCAATAATTGTGGTTATTAAAAACTGAATAGTAAGTATGGTTAATGGTTATGTATGAGCATGTTTGTTAAATTCTGTATTGTGTAAGCACGCTCAATAAAGATTTACTGCTACATCTAATCATATCAAAGATTTTATGATCTAGTATTTAATCACACATGAAAGATGGATTGGAAATTACAAACAGCTTAACTATGCATTGTGTTGTGTGCAATATTGATAATCAGTTCATTGATTATATGCTAATAGGTTATTTACTTCCAACATACAGTAAAATATAGTTACTGACGTAAAGTTAAAAGCCTGGTTTGCAAAACACCATAGGCCTACGTATGCACAACTGGCACGTTTTACAGCAATATTAATTAGTATAGAATAGTTATTAAATATTAGCCTACTTTTCAACTTTTGTTAATAAGCATACAACACAAGCCAGAAATTTGTGTAAGTCATACCTAAAAATATGGAGTAAAATGTTTCATACTAAAAAGGATTTGAAAGAATCTTTTGGGTTTACCTTAGACCTTATTTAAAACAAACTTAGCACTGTTTCGGATATCAGATCTTTCGTATTCCGATCATATTTTAAATGAGAATTTGCCAGTTTTTTACAGTTATATTTTCCTTAGGAAGTCTATACATATTCTAACACAAAATAATGCACTCGTCAAAATTTCATTTATCTGAAAGTTTCAAGGTGAAACTAATATCTTGGATGGTTTAAAAAAAATACCAGTATTTCCAGATATTTAACAAACTCTTCTTCGGTTTTAAACAAGAGGCAAGGGGTGATTAGGAACTGCAACATCGCGCCTTATTGTTTAAAAAAAAATCATAATCTAAAGTTTCAGACCAAGTGTAAAACATGTAAGAATAAGCATTTAAAAAGAAAATATTGTACTTTTTTAACACCCAATAACACGCACAGGTGACGCAGCGCCGCTTGACTATATTTTTTACTCTGTTTTTAGAACTGTTTACCCAAGTAGTTATTTGTTTTATTACTTTCTCACCGTACTATATTATAAAGTATAGTGATCGCAAAAAAATCGATGTTGAGATTTTTGTGGAAATATCCGTTTTAGGACCCCCGAGTCCAAAAAAGTGTTTTTTACAAAATGTCTGTCTGTAAGTATACAAAGCTAGAACAAAAACTATTCGATCGATTTCAAACAAATTTGCACCAGACATGTCAAGTAGGCCTGTATAGATGCACGGAAAACAATCCCCTTTTTGGCAAAAAAACCTCAAAAAATCACTTATTATTTTTTTATAAAAAAAACGGCTCCAACCATTTTGATTAAATTTGACTTATTTGTAGCCTTTAATGTACCCTACCATATGCAAAAAACCGCATCTTTCTCAAAATTCACATTTAGCTAATAATAATAATAACTGATTTTTGGAATTTTTTTGCCATAAAGGGGGTTGTTTTTCAAAATTTTTCAAAACCTTTTTTTTTGCATCTACAGGCTAATTGACATGTTTGGTGCAAATTTGTTCGAAATCAATAGAATAGTTTTCTCTCTAGATTATAATAATAATATGTATTATTTAATCTCCTACATTTAATAAATCACCTCTCCTACCCCACCTACAACTATGAAGTCACAGTGAATCTGTTTAGTAATTTAAATATGTTTGTGAGAAAGTATGTGCCAGTTCCTGGTACCGTTTATTTGTAATTATTATAAACATTAATTGGTGTGCGATTTCATAGCTTAGAATCTGTTTAAATGAATCAGAGTATAATAATATTATGATGTAGTGCTATTGTATATTTACCCAGTTTATAGTACATATACATATAATTATAACAACATAATAATATAACATAGAGTTTATTATATATGCATATATATTTCTTATCAAAAAATGAAAAAATAAAAAATATCATAAAATTATAACGAAACACGATAAAAAATACAAAAGTATGTTGGCAACACAGATTCACCTTTGCGTTTTTAAGTTACAAAATGACCGCGTATGAAGCAGTGATAACAGATACAAAAAGTACGATACCTGCCATAGTTAGACTACACAAATTTACACAATCTTCTCTGTTTCTACTTGTGCTTTTGAGGGTGTTACACAAAATATGAGTGTTTCACTGATACTCGCTGTACCAGTGATTTATCAGTTGAGGAGGAGAGAGCTGAACGGTGAAGGTATACCTATAGCCCAGTCGGTATAGGTTACAACTACCAGTAGTTTGCAATACGGCTGATTTTTTTTTATAAGTACCTTAAAGTATGTAGATTAACATAAAAAAAGTTTACCAGTCTATCGATTTCCCAAAGTCGAAAAAAAATTGATTATCATTTTTTTTTCGATTATCCTTAATATTTCAAGCTGGGATGAAGATAGAGAAAAATAAAAAATACCACCGTGTAGGGGAGGTATTTTTCAACAAAAAAGGTCGTATGTATTTATTTTGTCCGAGCAATGGTTTGTCTGGAAAAAATTCGATAATGCAAGTATTTTGCAGCAGGGGAAATCACTAAAAGGGAACATCTTATTTATTCATGTATGAAGCGTTGGCTCATTCTAAATTGGCCGAATTTTAATATATCGAATTGAAACTTGACGTAGGAGTTAAAATATATATTTTAAACATTTATGCTGAGTCTCAGCTTGTTATCTTGAAAATGACCCGATCTAGGAGTCGATTTCGATTATCGATTTTACGAGTACCGGACCCACCAATTCATTTTAAACAGCTCCAGTTTAGAAACTTTTTAAAATATCAACCTGACAGTTTTTTTACAAGTTAAATATATAGATTCAAACAAGATCAAGGAGTATAAACCTTTTTTTATTATTTACTTTTCAAAGCACAAGTAACTTAAAAAAGTATAATTTTAGACCTTTTTAGATTTTTCATCAAAACGCTTGAGTTAATCGGCTGCAGATTAGTCAATTTTTTAAATATAGTTTTTAAAATAAGTATAGCAAACAACAATTGTGTTTTTAACTTATGTACCAATTTTTAAATCGATATGTTCAAAAATGTCGAAAATGGAGTAGTTGAATGCAAAGGTGTTATAGTTAAAACGAGATAGGTAAAACAGAAGACTATTTTCAAGCGCCTCGTTTTTAAAAATAGCACGACAAAAATCGTTCATACTTACTAAGAATATTTATACTGGTGTACTCAACTTGTAAAACAAATTTGATGTTGATATTCCAAAAATTGACGAAACTGGAATAGATTGAAATTAGTTCGTGGGTCCGGTACTCCTAAAATCGATAATCGAAATCGACTCCTAGATCGGGTCATTTTCAAGATAACAGACTGAGACTCAGCAAAAATATTTAAAATATATATTTTAACTCCTACGTCAAGTTTCAATTCGATATATTAAAATTCGGCCAATTTAGAATGAGCCAAAGCTTCATATATGAATAAGATGTCCCCTTTTAGTGATTTCCCCTGCTGCAAAATACATACTTGCATTATCGATTTTTTTCCAGACAAACCATTGCTCGAACGAAATAAATACATATGACCTTTTTTGTTGAAAAATACCTCCCCTACACGGTGGTATTTTTTATTTTTCTCTATCTTCATTCCAGCTCGAAATATTAAGGATAATCGAAAAAAATCCCTTTTTATCATTTGGATAATTAAGGAAAATGATAAAAAATCATTTATCATTTTTTTTTCGACTTTGGGAAATCGATAGACTGGTAAACTTTTTTTAATGTTAATCTACATTCTTTAATGTACTTATAAAAAAAAAATCAGCCGTATTGTAAATTACTGGAACTTTTGGTCTAAATTTACCCTTACCGACTGGCCTACTATACATTTTGCCAGACTCAGTAAAGCGGTACAAGTACTAGCGATTTTTGTTTCCTTATCAGAGTTGGTCTCAACAATGATAGGGAGACATTAGGAAGATAATTATTATATGTTCTTCATGTATTATTTTCGTTTACCTTTTTTGTTACATTGTAGCTCATTTTACGTTATATTAATAGAAATTTTAGAATTATGTAATTTTAGAAAATACTTTACATTATTTAAAACAAATCTTTTATTGATAAATACAGATGTATTTATTTGTTGAAATGGAATATATTTGAGACCACCCCTCACAGCAAAATTATATACGTTATCTTCTATCTATATAAAATCCAAATCCACTGACCCACTGATCACGATTTCTCAAAAACCACTGAATTGATTGGAACGAAATTTGGAAGTAGCTTACATAGGTCCTCACTAAGAAAGATTTTCAAAACATTCGAAATTTTAGGGGGTTTTGGGGGGGGGGGTCAAAGTTACTAAATCACGATTTCTCTAAAACTATTGAACGGATTGGAATGAAATGTGGTATGTAGCTTCCTTTAGGGCCGTAGGTGCTCTCTAAGAATGGTTTTCAAAAAGTTCGAAATTTTAGGGGAGGTTAGGGGGGGGTCAAAGTTAATAAAAAAAACACCGAATGGATTGGAATGAAATTTGGTATGTAGCTTCCTCTAGCGCCATGGGTGCTCGCTAAGAAAGGTTTTAAAAAATTTCGAAATTTTAGGGGAGGTTTGGGGAGTCAAAGTTACTAAATAACGATTTCTCTAAAACTATTGAACGGATTGGAACGAAATTTAGTATGTAGCTTCCTCTAGGGCTATAGGTGCTCACTAAGAAAGGTTTTAAAAAATTGGAATTTTTAGGGGTGGTTTGGGGGGGGTCAAAGTTACTAAATCACGATTTCTCTAAAACTATTGAACGGATTAGAATGAAATTTGGTATGTAGTTTCCTCTAGAGCCGCAGGTGCTGCTTAAGAAAGGGTTTCAAAAAGTTCGAAATTTTAGGGGAGGTTTGAGGTTGTTCAAAGTTACTAAAAAAAAACCACCGAACGGATTGGAAAGAAATTTAGTATGTAGCTTCCTCTAGGGCCATGGATGCTCGCTAAGAAAGGTTTTCAAAAATGTCGAAATTTTAAAGGAGGTTTGGGGGGACAAAGTTACTAAAAAAAAAAACCACCTAACGGATTGGAATGAAATTTGGTATGTAGCTTCCTCTAGGGCCCCAGGTGCCCGCTAAGAAAATATTAAAAAAAATTCGAAATATAAGGGGTTTGAGGGTCTAAGTTATTAAAAATCCCCATAAGAAATATATAGTGTAATATATTTATTGATATAATATGTTTGTTGTTAATATACATTTAACTTTGATTTGTCTATCCGTGCAAAGCCGGATCGGGGCAGCTAGTTGAGTCTTATAATATACATTATGGAATCAAATTTGCTGGCCTGATCATTCAAAGAAAGGTTAAATATACACAAAAACTTCTTTCACAGTCATTCATTGTATCAAATTGTAAACAAAGAAATAAAATAAATGCAGTAAGACCTCATTAATTGGGACCCCATTATGACGGACTTCGCTTAATCCGGACAGCCAGTTGACTGCAGGTTATAAAGATTACATTCAGCTAAATTTGGAATAAGCCATTCTAAACTAGTAGTCCACGGAATGGACCTTTCATATTCACAGTGTAATACGTTCATAATGTATAGACAGTACATATAACTAAACTCAAAATACATATTCTTTTTCTATAAAGGGTGTTTCATTATGTACCTTTGTTCGTATTAAGGTTATTTCATTTAATCCGGACTTTCAATTATCCGGACGATTTAGAGCCCCAATTAGTCCGGATTAACGAGGTTTTACTGTACTATTTTAAATATCTTGACTTGATGATCATTGACTTTCACAATCTCTGCTAAACCTATTTGATTGAACTTGTTCTGTTCTTTTAGTTTATTCCATTGCTCTGTTCTGTTCCGTTCAGTTTTAAAAATTAAAGTTTATTCGCAAAATAATTAACAGACTCATTTGAAGTTTTTATTTATTTTCAAACATATTGCATGTTTTTATAAATCTTCATTGGTGAAACGAAATGTACTGCTAGTTTGTTTTTAATATATGAGAAGATATTCGGTACCGTACCTAATTAGTTTTTATGAAGTATAATAAGTAAATTCTATATAATCAATTCTATATTAATTTATTATTCTGTTATTAAATTTGCCACTATCAGTAAGGTAGTTATGGGTTGTGGTAACAAACTCAATTAGCATATTTGTTGAGACTGTAGACGAATTCCATTTGAAAAATTTGCAGTTTCATAAATAATTCGATATTTTACCGTACTCTGAACATTAGTTCAGATTAATACGGGATTTAAAAACATACACTGACATTTTTAGCTTTATGTCCATTGATTGAGGTTCATTGATTAAGTTTGTTTTTCTATGTTTTGTGCTTAAAGGTTTGTTTGGTTGCCGTTATTTTACTTTGTTAGAAAAGAAAACTGATTTATAATATGTACACAAATATACCTATAATTTAATCATAAAAGGAGGAAACCAGTTCTGCATTACCCCCTTTAAAAAGGGGGGTTATAAGCCAAGTATAAATCAACTCTTATAAAATCGAGTGTACGTCCGTACGTACATACATACGTACGCACGTGAGTAGCATATAATAATATATAACAGCTGATTTCATCCATCAACTGTAATATTTAAACAAAACCCATCGTAGATTACTTTGGGCTTTACGACTTCAATCAATATAATTTCTTGTGAAGTTGATTTGTTTAAATTATGAGTTATATAACTAATGTGTGCTATAATACGTTATAAGATTATTGCTTTGAGGTTATAGGCCTAATCTGTTTTTAAATATAACCTTTTATCATCAATATATTCGATTATACAAATTTAAAGAAGAGATATACTTATTCCTTTAACTTCGGAAACATTCATACATCTTCGTATAACATATAAACATATTCGATTATTAATTTTTTCACTAAAATATTAATAACTTCTAAATCATTTGATCCATCAATATAAAGTAAAAGCAATTAAAAGATAATATTTTGATCTTTCTTTAAATATATAACAACGTATATAAATTTAAAAAAATAACAAATGGCCTACAGTTTTATAATCCTCATTGTTGTACACATTTACCGAGCATCCAAGTTGTTAAAAATCCCCTTCATCATAGTTAAGTAGACCTAGATAAAGTCTGTTGTTTTTAAATAGTATTTTTTACATGATGTAGTTCTTATGTGTATCAAATTAATCTGCCTGTGATTTTTCATGCGGGCCTGCTAGTAATAAATAATGTCAAAGAAAAATTAAGCTAACAGGTACCTAAGCAGTCTAAACCACAAAATGGGATTCTATATCTATTTTGCTGTAGAAATTGTATCTACGGTTTGGCGAAAAATTAGCATTGCCTTATTCAGGGAGACCCTAAAAGTATAGTATTTCTAAACGCTTTTGCCTTATTTTATAGCTAAACATTTTACATTAAGCATTATGTTGCAAGTTACGTTTTAACATTATAAAACAAGTTGCCATTATGTTTTCAAACAACAGAAATGGCTGAAATGTTTTATGCTTATCGAGTATGTAAATCGACAGGCAAATTAAAGTCATACAGCCAAAACACAGATTTGAATGTTTTTAGATCGTGACATAAATAGACCATAAAATGTGACAAGACTCAGTTTGGTCTGACTAAACCATCCTGTATATGTGATGTTACCTTGTATGCTATAACAGCCGCCAGGAAAGAGAACACCAGGAGAAACTTCAAGGAATTGTTCATGCTGAGATACTGCTCCTGTGCTGCTATTGGTGAACTGCCCATCGGATGAGTGGCCATTTTGAACCGTGCACTTGACCTTGTGATTGTAAGTTGTATGTATATTGTTGACTTAGCCAATCCTTAATCTTTACACTGTTATACATTGCTCTTTAATCACAATATTGGTAATAAAACTCCGCTTTATTAAACTAATTAAATTTAACAATGATGTCATAATGTGTTATTGCAAACAAACGATTATCGTTAGATTGTTGCTAGTTTTGTTTTAAACTTTAATCTTTTCTCTCCGTAAATAGTTTCTTTTAGCTAGGCTCATTAGTGTTCGATAATAGTTTGGCCTCAGTGGTGGTCGAAATGTCCACAGAAAAAATAAACATAGAGGGTCGCTTGAAATTTGTTGTTAAATGAATATTTTGTTTGTAGGACAGTATGCATCTAATATAATGTGTTAATTGATCCATTGGATTTTAAGAAGGAGCACTGTCAGTTGCTCTCAGTTGTTTGTAAGAAACAATTGTCCCTTAAAAATTCACCAGTAGGGTTTTTCTATTAAGGAGCAGATCCAGAGAAACTTTTTCCCTCAAAACAAACCCTCACCAAAAAAAAAAAAAAAAAAAAAATCACTGGCAAATGTCTCCGGTATATAATAAAATCTAATTACACAACTACAAAAGTCATAAATATTGAATCACTACTAAAACCCGGTATTTTGAACTCAAGACATTGTTTTTCTAAACAGTCTGTATTAATGTGCCAACTAACATAGTCCTTTATCCATAGCATAAGGCCTAAATATGCACAGTATATATTTAACTTTAATAATATTGTGACTGCATTTTGTGCTATTATAGTTCATTTATAATTAGTATCAAGCTTGTTTCCATGAAGGCATAGGTCATAGATGTAAAATGGTTCTATTACTACTCAATAAACACCTGTAGCCCTATACAAATAATTAAAAAAATGTTACTTAAATATTACTATATAAAGTTTGAATGGTAAGATTTAAAACCATTCTTCTTAAGACTATCTGCGCCTGACAAACTTTAATTAGGCCTATCATAGAAAAGTTTTGTAAAAAAAAAAACATAAAATACCGAAGGAAAATTTTACATCTGAAAATGCTCCCAAGTTGTTTAATTTCAGTTTGGTAATTTAAAAATTTCCAAAAACCCCCCGGAAAATTTCCCTCCCAAAATTACGCCCTAGATCCGCACCTGATTATAAACAACAACCTGATTATTGAAGTTACAACAGCTTTAACAAATAGAAATATAAAGAAAAAGATGTTTCTAAAAGCACTCTGGGATTTAAAAAGTCATAATAGGGTAATGAAAGAAGGCAATACTCGAGCTTTCTTTTTGTGTTCAGTATGTTCTCAAGATTTTTTTACATTATTTTACTTTATGGATTAACACTACTAAACTGTTTTACATTGAGGGCGCACATTCATCTTCAAGTAAAAACTCGGTGTATTATTTAGTTCATAAAAACAAAATCAATTGTTACATTGCAACGAAACTATCTTCCTGAATATTACCGTAATAAATTATACCAAGTGGAAACTCTTTGTGTTTTTGGCCTGGTAAATTGTAACAACTGCGGAACCTGAGGTTGGAACCACCACATCAGTTTATTCAATATCAACATGAGTCTCCAGAGCCTGCTTTAACTTTTACTGCGGCCCCTCAATTTGGCACCCATCTTTCACCCCCTCCCACCCACTGTAATTAGATAATTAGGACTACATCACGTAAACGTAGTATGAAAAATAGATAACAAGAGAAAACATGATATAATATTAATAATACTTAACTACTAAATAAAATTAGGCTATTATTAAATGAAAACAAACTTATCATTGGGGAATTTTTCCAGTTTAATATTCTTTTGTGCCTACATAATTGATAACTAACTAACAACACTTAACTGTCACACTAGACTGATTGCTGTTATAGTAGCACTTGTGTTTATAAAAACTCTTTTTATTAGTATTTTATGATTCATCTGGTAACCTTAAATTTTTGTGCAGGGCCCCCCTAAGGCCGGCCCTGTGAGTCTCCAGAAGTAAGCGTTGGGTGAAGATTGCTGCAAGATTGTGAAGTTTGTCTATATTAGTTTTTGCAGAAACATCAATGTATGTGTTTGCTTAATCCAAAGAAAGGGATTAATTATTTTTACATCTGGTTTCCAAATAGGTGGATTGGCAGGGAAGGGACAGTCACATGGTCACATGGTCAAATATGAATTCTCTAGGTATCTTTCTTTGTAACACGTATACCGAGATAATCATTGATATTTGTGAGGAAGGAAAGTAGGGTCACACTTGAAATGTTAACAAGGACGTGGTTAGATGCTTATTGAAATTTAATGAATTAAGAAATAAACGGTACCAGATAACTGCCACATACTTTCTCCCAGTTGAAACTTAATACATTCCCAAGAGTAGCATAGGAGGTGGTTATTTAGAATTACAAAAGTAGGAAAATGTTACCATGAAAAATATTAGATGCATGTAAGACACATCCATATTATACTATTATTAAAACTATTCGATCGATTTCCAACAAATTTGCACCAAACATGTCAATTAGGCCTGTATAGATGCACGAAAAAGGTTTAGACAAATTTTGAAAAAACAACCCCCTTTTTGGCCAAAACCCACAAAATCAGTTATTATTATTATTATTACCTAAACGAGAATTTTTAGAAAAATGCGGTTTTTTGCATATGGTAGGGTATACATTAAGGGCTACAAATAAGCCAAATTTTCTCAAAATCGTTAGAGCAGCTTTTGATAAATTTTGATTTTTCTCTTTTTTTGGCCATTTTTGGGGGGTAAAACCCCTTTTTTGGGGTTCAGAGAGCACCAAAACAGATAATTCCACTAAAAATTCAAATTCGAAAATTTGGACGAAAGCAATACTTTCTCCATATACTACGTATAGGGTGGAGAAAGTAAAAAGGGCATGTAGTGTTTGTTTCATATATTACATTATTGTGTAATGCATTGTATAGCAATTTAATTAAAAATTACTACTTATTTAAATCCCATAGTTATTTAAGAAACATCTTTTATACAGTGGCTTTGCCAGGACTAATGTCACCTGGAGCAGACAGTCTTTTGTCACCCCTCCCCTCTTGCAACCACCCATACAGATTTTCTCAGCTATATTGCAAGATTTCTTAAATTGTACATGGAATTAGGAACATTGATAGGCTCATATGTATTAGTCTTAAAATAAAACTGCACACTTTGAACATCTTTTTTATTTACACAAAACTTGAATTGTTATAAACAAATAGTTTTGTAAGTAGTTGTAAAGGCCTACTGTATTTATTGGGATAATACTAAATAGATAGCAACAAACATTAATAATGATTTTGTTATTAAATTAAAAATTTAAAATGTATTTATTAAAATACGATATCAAGAATATCGAATATTACAAAAGTGTTTTGTTTCCCCCAGATCAGTTACCTTTTTTTAAACTTTGGAAAAGACATTATTTTTGACCGTGCAATAGTTTTTTTTATATAACAGTCTAAACTATAAGCCTACATTTTGTTATCGAATATTTTTGTGAAGAAACTTAACTTAAAAAGTTGTTTAACTAAATTTAAAATATTAAAATAAACTGTATTAATATCAAATCTAGACTAAACATTGGTTCTGTATCCAGTGTCATGTTTAAATTTAATCATGCAGATTACATTCTTACTTTTACTTCAAATCTTTTTACAAATGTTATGCTCTGCAAATCTTGGTTTAATATCAAAATTAATATTTTTACATGCTCTTCTTGAACTCACTACCGTTCAACCGGTAGACCGGTGCGTTTACCGGTGCACGGTCGCCTCGGGCTGTTCCGTATAGCACATCGCGTTACAACTGCATTCTCGCACACGTATATTAGCCAAAAAATTAACCCTCAGATAGGGGGAGGGGGGGGTTGGCCCCGAGGAACAAACATTTTCGCAAAAATCCTATTTATAACTAACTAAAAAGTAAAAAATAAAATAAACTAAAAACAAAATTTTAAAATAATATGCTTTCCTATCCATGAATAACATAAATAGACTCGAACTAAAAATTAAAAACTAACCCACATATAAAATTAACTCTTCCTCAGCGAATCTGATATTGTAATGAGACTTGATAGCTTGCAATCTTTTTACTTTTCACAAAATAAAACATACTCTTGTTAAGTTCTGAAAACATCACACCCCATGCTTTTTGGGTGTGTTTATTTTGTGAAAAGTAATAAGATTGCAAGCTATCAAGTCTCATCACAATATCAGATTCACTGAGGAAGAATTTATTTTATATGTGGGGTATTTTTTATTTTTTAGTTGTAGTCTATGTTATTCATGGATAGAAAAGCATGTTTAAATTTTTTTTTCATTTATTTTATTATCTACACAATTTTTAATAGAAAAGATAGCTAAAATACAAATCCTTATAAGTTTGAGTTTTGAAAAACTTCTATCACAAGGAGTTATAATATACACACAAAAATATAATTAAAATCTAAATTAAAGTCAAGTTTGGAAATAAATCACAAAAATCTTACTCTAGTAGGGTTTAGACTTAGGGTATACATTTAGAACTCTCCGATGATGGAAACTTGGTTACCGAAATGGATATCAGGGAACTAGAATAACTAAATCAATAAATGTTTTTCAGTTTATTTGTGTAGTGTTATTCACCGAACATGTGGTTGGGGCTTCAGTGTTTCTAATTGTTTAAATTCTCCACAGTAGGCCTACTGATTAAACATCTACATATATTTAGTTTCTTAAACAACTGTTTTAAGTGAGATTACTGTAGACTTCTGTTTATTTAAGTAAGATTACATAAGAAACAACCCCATTGTGACATACACTCAATAAAATATTTTTTCCATAAGAAAAAATGGGAAGTTTGATGCCTAAGGGTCACTGTCCAAACAAATGACTTTTGGAACAACTTGAGAAAAATCCCTTTAATTTGACATATCAATTATATTGTCAAAATAGGCCAAGAAATAAAAGCGTGGCTGAGCTCACGAAAAATCCTTAGCGGATTAAGAAGTAAGATGACAGCAAATTTTAAATATTACACCCCTTTGGTAGTGAAACCAAGTGCTGGCCACAAACCCCGCACCCCCCTGGCAACTCCACTTCCATTATATAATACAGTATTTCATGAGACAGAAAGGACTTAAACTTTAATGTTTTGGTAAACTTCATGATGGGTGATTTGTTTGGTTTTTTATCTTCTAAGAGTTAGAAAAAGACGCTTGTCTCTTGTCTTATACAGATTCCCACAGATTAATTTGAAAAAAAATTACAAATCATTTATGTGCTAACATAAATACTAGTAGGCCTACAATTCATTTAGAAATATCTTAATATATAGATCCAGACAAATTTCCCAACTAGGCCATCCCTTTTATCAAAAAACAATCATATTATTGTAAGGCTCATTTTATAGTAGTGTAATGTTCATATTTATCCCAATTGTTTCTCAAATTAAAAACTCTTTACTACATGCCTTTTTAATATGTTAAAACAAAATCCTTATAAAGGTTTTACTGGGGTAATGAAGCTATTTTCATGGTAAAGGAACGAGAAAGTGCAAATAATACATTATCGTTTGTTATCAGAGCCTTGATGGGGGCGATATCGTTTTAGCAGATACATATATTATTTATGCCATTAAGCTACTATAATGGGTTGTTAAGTTAGTTTCATTGTTACAAACTATAATAACCTAGCCGTAAGATAAAAAAAAAAATAAAGCACGAAAGAACTTTTAGTAATGAAAATTGATTTCTTTTTTATGTAGCATTTTAGTTGAGCTGGAGAGTGACTTGGTCTATTACAGTGGCAATTCTGGACATTTAAAATAATTGTGTGAGCAAACATTCACAGATCACCTGTGGTATGTATAGAGAGCGAATGAATCAGTTTATGT
>JAGFPH010003097.1:2623-12919 GCA_018207615.1 Philaenus spumarius | reverse complement strand
TTGAACAAACCTTATTTACTTATTTTAATTAATTGCAAAGTCAAAGATGGTGTAATTTACTTCTAAGCCAGTGTAAACAATTCCGAGTCAGGCCGCTATTTTGGTAAGACCGTTTTAATTGCATTATTTTTCCAGTTAAAAAAAATCGTACCAAGTTGGGTGTAGCTACGTCAATAACAAAGATAAAGGGATAACTGTCTATCATGATAAATGTAACACATTTATAATGGTAATCCATTATCCAGTTTTAGGCCAGTATACGCAGAATATTAATAATCAGCATATGTACTGTGTGTTAGGATACTTAATTGGAGGAGCTTAGGGTGTAAATGTATCAGCACTAATTGGTACATCTGATCTACGTAAGTTGAAACTATCAACACAGTTGCGTATGTTCGAACTTAGTTACTAGCGTTTGGTTTATTTGCGATATACGTTGCTTCTACCTGTCTTCATTAGTCTTTAGATAAATATATATATATATATAATTAGCGGCTCCGCCCCTGCTTGCTTTGCTCACCATGGTGGTAACTCATGGCGAAGCCAATGTAAACCGATTATTGTACCTTCATAATCTATGGTGTAGGTCACAAAAAAAAAAATTCGATAAAGCAGGTATGTATTTAGCAGCCGCGCAACTTGGTCGCACGGCTGAAGACCTATGTTTTGATGCGCGGCGCAGTACGTTATAAACTATTGCATAGTTTTAATGTATTGAATAAATAATTATAATAGGGGTTAAACGTTAAATTTGCGATATTTAGGTACACTTTTCAGAAAAAAATATTGGAGATATTCAAGTTCATTCTTTCAGGTTTGTTTAAAAAGGTCTTTGTATGTAATGTATACTGTACCACTTAGTTTGCAATAATATTAAACGAAACAGATTTTCGTATTTTTTTAAACGTACTAAAAAAACATTTAAAAATCTTATTTATATAATTTTTTTTAAGTAAATTGACATTGAAATGACATAAACTGTGGTACATGATATCTATCTACTTGTACTGTAAATTTCAAGTTTTTATCTTTAACAGTGTGTGAAATATGTGTACCTAAACATGAATAAAGTAGAAATTCGGTTAAATGGTCGATGGGTCTACCTTTAATTAAATCCCCACATACAGTATATATATACAGGTTGCCCCTGAATTCTCTGGACCCCTTTTGCGGATATGTTCTTGGGATCCAGACAAACATATTTCATAAATAAACATGGGTCTACTGTGCTTATTTTTCGTCTGTCTGTATTTGTTTTTTACAAAATACTTTATATTTTCCGAAGTAGAAAAGATAGTGAGCTCAAACTTTGTATACCTATTTTTTGCGTAACCTTTTACCTCTGAACGAAAAATTAGAACATTATTTTAAATATTATTATTTTATATTATTTTAAATAAGGACAAAAAATTTTCCTTTTTTTAAGTCAAACACAATGTTTTTTTCTATTTTGTCTGTAGCTCAAAGGATAACAGAGATATTGACAAAAAAAGGAAAAATGTATTTCTTGGTATTTGTCAACAATGCCCAGCATTACTCTAGAAACAAAATATTTTAAAGTTTATGAGCTAAATAATAAGTTATTTGCATAACGTTCCGAGCACTTTCTGAGCTCATTCCACTACCAAAAAATTATAAAAAAAGTTCATATTTTCATAGGTCATTAAAAGCTTCGTTTGAGAGTTACACCTAGCGAAACATTTCTCCCGTGTTTCAGATTACTCAAAGAAACGAATCCCTATTGAAATATGCAGTGCGTTAATTAAGGTGTAAGATTTAATTTAAATTACGTAAAATTAGCAGATAAATTTAATAAAATAGGTCCCAGTTCTGTAACTGCAGTAATTGTTGGGATATTTAACCCAAAACGCAAAATTCGGTCTCAAAAAACATGTTTTCTGTAGGATTTTAGTACATTAAGTTTGTGAAATGGGTATAAACCGACAAACGAACTAAACAAATATTGTAGAGAAGATTTTATTTCTGAAGATATTTGTGTAAAATAGGCCAATAAAAAACAAAAAATTAAATTAAAATATCTGGGAAAATACATATCTTTAAAAATAAATTAATGAATTATAAAATATCCACCTTTTAAATACAAACATAACGGTAGCTTAATTAATAATAGATAATCGATTGAGAAATAACAACAATGTTTACAAATAAAAGTATTAGCTGTTTATTAATAGTGAATTATTTACAATATTAGAATATCAAATTATTTGGAAACCAGTATAAAACAAAATAAATGTATTATAAAGCTATGAAAGATAAAATAAAATTATAAAATTCGTTCAAAATGTCGGCCTCCAACACGATTGCACAACCTACAACGTTGTATTAAAGATCGACGAACATTCTCAAAAATATTTGCTTCTTCTTGAATTCTTGCTGCAGCTTCGGTAATTCGGCCAACCAAATCCATTTCACTTTCCCTGGTGTATTGTATACTAGTGATTTCATATGACCCCAAAGAAAATAATCGAGTGATGTGAGGTAAGGGGATCGAGCAGACCAATGTACTGGTCCCCCACGTCTCACCCATTTCTGGCCAAATGTAACATTTAAGTAATCATAGACAACATTACCAAAATGAGCTGGAGCTCCTTCACGCTGAAACCACAATCAATGTCTAATATGCTGTGGCACAGCTTCTAGCAACTCAGGAAGAATGTCTCTGACAAAGAAAGACAAGACATACAGGGGACCTATTTTACTAAATTTATCTGCTCATCTTAAGTAAATTAAATAAAATTTTACACCTTAATTAACGCCCTACATATTGCAATAGGGATTCGTTTCTGTGAGTAATCTGAAATACGGATGAAATCCTTCGCTAGCTGTAATTCTAACGAAGCATTTAAGGACCTATAAATGTATGAGCTTTTTTATTATTTTTTGCTAGTTGAATCAGCTCAGAAAGTGCTCGGAACGTTATGCCAATAACTTATTAATTTAGCACATAAACTTTAAAATATTTTGTTTCTAGAGTAATTCTGGGCATTGTTGACAACTACCAAGAAATACATTTTTCCTTTTTTTTATCAATATCTCTGTTATCCTTTGAGCTACAGACAAAATAAAAAAAATCATTGTGTTTGTCATTAAAAAAGTAAACTTTTTGTCTCTTGTAATTGTTTTCGTTAAGTTAGCGATTTTTGAGATTATTTACATTAAAAATTATAAATGGCCGCCATTTTGAAAATATTTAAAATAATGTTCTAATTTTTCGTACAGAGATAAAAGATTACACAACAAATAGGTATACAAAGTTTGAGCTTAATATCTTTTCCACTTCTAAAAATATTAAGTATTTTGTAAAAAAACATATACAGACAGACTAAAAAATGAGCATCGTGGACCCATGTTTATATAGTGAAATATGTTTGTCTGGATCCCAGGAATATATCCGCAAAAGGGATCCAGAGAGTTCTGGGACACTCTGTATTAATGAATTCCGTTTTTTTTAAACTGCGTATATTGTTGAACATTTAATATACACGTATTCGAAAAATGCAGAGTCATCAAAACGTAGACTTCAGTATGAACAGCTGTTATTTGTACAAAAGTTTGTGTTTGTTTTAGAATTTATTCCCTAGCTAAACAGAATTTATACATGATATCTCTCAATAAAATTATAAATACAAAATTAGCTTCTGTAATATTGTGCCGCTAAGAGACGTTAGATATCTAATTTTACTGATAAGTATTACTTTTCAGAATATATTTTAGATACAAAAATAATCTGTTTTGTATCTTCCAGAATACTAGTTAACTCCCGTGAAAAAAATCACTGGTTGATTAATTTGATACACATCAGAAATAAACGGTACCAGGAACTGGCACATACTTTCTCATAAACATGGTTAAATTATTGAACAGATTCATTGTGACTTCATAATTGTAGGAGGGGTTGGAGAGGTGATATTGACGTAGGAGATTAACTAATAAATATTATTATCATTAGCTAGAGAGAAAACTATTCGATCGATTTCGAACAAATTTGCACCAAACACGTCAATTAGGCCTGTATGGATGCATGAAAAAAGTTTTTGAAAAATTATAAAAAACAAACCCTTTTTCGGCCAAAAATCAGTTATTATTATTAGCTAAAGGATAATTTTTAGAAAGACGCGGTTTTTTGCATATGGTAGGGTACATAAAGGGCTACAAATAAGTCAAATTTTATCAAAATCGTTAGAGCCGTTTTTTTATAAAAAAATAATAACTGATTTTTTTGGGGGTTTTTGGCCAAAAAGAGGGTTGTTTTTCAATATTTTTCAAAACCTTTTTTAGTACATCTTATACAGGCCTAGTTTACATGTTTGGTACAAATTTGTTCGAAATCGATAGAATAGTTTTCTCTCTCGCTTTGTATACATACAGACATTCAGACATACAGACAGACATTTTGTAAAAACCACTTTTTTTAACTCAGTGGTCCCAAAACGGATATTTCCACAAAAATCTAAACATCGATTTTTTTGTGATCACTATACTTTCTCTATACTATAGTATAGTGAGAAAGTAAAACTATAGTTTCATTCGATTTTTTTTTAAAAGTTTAATAAAAGTTCCGAGTCAGAAAGCAGACATTGTAGAAAAGTTGTCGCACTAAATAGGCCAGTTGGTAGGGGTAAATTTAGACCAAAAGTTCCAGCAATTCGCAATACTGCTGATTTTTTTTATAAGTACCTTAAAGTATGTAGATTAACATAAAAAAAAGTTTACCGGTCTATCGATATCCCAAAGTCGGAAAAAAAATCGATTATCATTTTTTTTTCGATTATCCTTAATATTTCGAGCTGGGAAGAAGATTGAGAAAAATAAAAAATACCACCGTGTAGGGGAGGTATTTTTTAACAAAAAAGGTAATTGTATTTACTTCGTCCAAGCAATGGTTTGTCTGGAAAAAAATCGATAATGCAAGTATGTGTTTTGCAGCAGGGGAAATCACTAAAAGGGGACATCTCATTCATATATGAAGCGTTGGCTCATTCTAAATTGGTCGAATTTTAATATATCGAATTGAAACTTGACATAGGAGTTAAAATATATATTTTAAACATTTATGCTGAGTCTCAGCTTGTTATCTTGAAAATGACCCGATCTAGGAGTCGATTTCGATTATCGATTTTAGGAGTATCGGACCCACGAACTAATTTAAATCTATTCCAGTTTCGTAAATTTTTGGAATATCAACATCAAATTTGTTTTACAAGTTGAGTATACTAGTATAAATATTCTTAGTAAGTATGAACGATTTTTTTCATGTTATTTTTAAAAACGAGGCGCTTGAAAAAAGTCTTCTGTTTTACCTATCTCGTTTTAACTATAACACCTTTGGATTCAACGACTCCATTTTCGACATTTTTGAACATATCGATTTAAAAATTGGTACATAAGTTAAAAACACAATTGTTTTTTGCTATACTTATTTTAAAAACTATATTTAAAAAATTGACTAATCTGCAGCCGATTAACTCAAGCGTTTTGATGAAAAATCTAAAAAGGTCTAAAATTATACTTTTTAAGTTACTTGTGCTTTTAAAAGTAAATAATAAAAAAGGTTTATACTCCTTGATCTTGTTTGAATCTATATATTTAACTTGTAAAAAAACTTTCAGGTTAATATTTTGAAAATTTTCTAAACTGGAGCTGTTTAAAATGAGTTGGTGGGTCCGGTACTCCTAAAATCGAGAAACCCAGTGATAAGTCAAATGGCTCTAGATCGGGTCATTTTCAAGATAACAAGCTGAGACTCAGCATAAATGTTTACAATATATATTTCAACTCCTATGTCAAGTTTTAATTCGCTATATTAAAATTCAGCCAATTTAGAATGAGCCAACGCTTCATATATGAATGAGATGTTCCCTTTTAGTGATATCCCCTGCTGCAAAATACATACCTGCATTATCGAATTTTTTCCTGACAAACCATTGCTCGGACGAAATAAATACATATGACCTTTTTTGTTGAAAAATACCTCCCCTACACGGTAGTATGTTTTATATTTCTATATCTTCTTCCCAGCTCGAAATATTAAGGATAATCGAAAAAAAATGATAATCGATTTTTTTCCGACTTTGGGATATCGATAGACTGGTAAACTTTTTTTTATGTTACTCTACATACTTTAAGGTACTTATAAAAAAATCAGCCGTATTGCAAATTACTGGTAGTTGTAACCTACACCGACTGGGCTAAAACGTTTTACAAACAAAATAAAACGTCATGGGCCTACACTTTAATAATAGGGCTACTTAAATTAACTATTTTTAACCCATAGTTATTTGTGTATCTAGGATGCAAAGTTGAGTTTGTCGCTCGAGATGAACATTTCGGTTGCGCCTTAGGCAATAAAGTTTATTGAGGGTCACAAAGTAAACTTTGCATACGTAATACACACACCATTTTCCAGCAGTTATATTTTAAATTAGTGTTTTAGTTTTTAAAAAGACCTGTTTTACAGAGGTTAGCCTCACAACAATCAAAATTTTCAAAACATAGACTACAGCTGTTTAATTTGCACCCCAGTGCGCAAAGTAAACATCCGTCGTGCAAAAAGTATTACTTTACCGCCTGCCAGCTGTTTAACTGTAACTTGATGAAAACATGTAGTTTAGTTTGCGCACTGATGTGAGTGTGCAAAAAAGTACTTTATTAAGTTGCTGTAGGAAAAATATATTAAATACAGCCATTTACGCGAAACTATATTGTTGTGCATTTTAAAATTTACTCAAGTTTTCATTGAGACTTGAGATTCGGCCTATATTTTTGTCAATTAACAGATGCTCAAACTTTTATGATTCTATTAAAAAAGCAATAATTCAGACCAATAGCCCAAGAAAGACCATGAACATGCCCTATCTATACATACAAGGAAATTGTATATTAATATTAAACTCCTTAAATGGTTCACATAGTTGTTGGAGTACTACATCTGATGGAAGCAATCAGCTGTTACATATTGGTGAATGAATCAAACAATACAACCTGCGCTTGCGCTATTCTCTTGTGTACTTACAGTGACTAGGTAGATACAGTGCTGCCAAGTGAGGTCTTGTTTGCTATTGGCCGGCAGCTATGTTTATCCTAAATTCTTATCTGTTTATTAGCGAATTTCCAAAGGAAAAATGAGGTATTGCAGTAACCCTTATGGTATGACCTAAGGTCGGGGGTAGCAAATGAGCACCGATCATGGTCCCCAGAACACGTTTTGGGGTGTAATTAAAAATCATATACTGTATATCTATATATATAAAATTCAAATACCACTGACACACTCATCACGAAATCTCAAAAACCACCGAACGGATTGGAATGACATTTAGTATGTAGCTTCCTCTAGGGCCCTGGGTGCTGACTAAAAAAGGTTTTAAAAAAAATCGAAATTTTAGGGGGCATTGGGGGGGGGGGGAGAGTCAAAGTTACTAAAAATCAACATAATAAATACATAGGATAATATATTTATTGATATATTTTTTTGGTTAATGTACATTTAACTTTGATTTGTCTGTGCAAAGCCGGATCGGGCCAGCTAGTATATGTATATATGTACGTATATATGTTCGCACTCTAGTGGCAGCATTTTAAGACCGATTTGGTCCAAATTTAGTACAAATGTAGGTTGTCTACGTCGCTTGGACGGCTTTGTTAGCCAAAAAAATCCAACAGCCGGAAGTAACTATTTTTTGAGATTTTTCCTACGAGAATGAAAAAGGCGCAAACAAATTCTACTAATATATTTCGTACAAATAGGCAGCTATTCAGCACCGTCGTGAGTAGACCTATTTCACAAATTGTTGGTTGAAACCCTAAAACAAAACCTAAGAGCACTGTGGCGACAAAATCACACTGATTTAATTAAAAACCCCGAACCACAAAACAATAACTAAACAACTAAATTGTAAGGGTAACTCATGTAACTTATGTTAAGGTAACACAAGGGTAACGTACTAAACATAACTTACAATTTAGTTATTTAGTTATTGTTTTTTATTCCTTGTTTTGTGGTTCGAGGTTTTGATTTAAATCAATGTAATAGGCCTATAAACTTAATTTTGAAAATTTTCTCAACTCACGTCAGCGGTTCAACTGAGTGGGCGAATTATATTCTATTTGTTATATTTTTGCACGAAATAACAAAATACACTTTTTAAGAAGAAACGCAATTTTTATTAGATATTTAATTTCAATATAAATAACAAACTGTAACAATTAAATCGCATGTTTTCCCTTTTTACAAACAAAAAACCCAAAAAAACAAAGAGGTAATTTCTCTTTTACAAAGAGATTCAACACTATTCTTTACATTATACTTCTGAGCAGATCATTATATTCCGTATGGCAGCACTGTCTCTATTTACAGATAGTCTTTGTAGTCACGTATGGACGTACTCTAGCGATTACAGGATATATTATATGAGTTGATTTAGAATATAAAGATGTACTAATAAATTGGTTAGAAAATGAATAGGAGGTGTCAAAATAAAAAAAATAAAAAAATAAAAATAAATATGGCCAATACGATTTTTTTACGGAATTAAAGAACCTATTTAAAGATGTCAAACTTGATTGGGATCTGAAATTCTTTGTGCCAATTTTTAATATAATTGTAGTACTCTAAATTATTATATTCAATTTATTTTTAGTTCTGCATTTTATATACTTAAACCTCCACCATATTGGCAAAATAAAATCACAAAATGAGACATTATTGATAGTGAGCAATATAAGCCTGTGACAAACATAAGTTCTGTTACCTCTACGGAACGCTAATGAAAACCTTAATGTTAGTAGTACATGAACTTATAACTGTGAGCATGACAAGGTAAATGACAAGGTTTTTATCTGCACAAACACTCCAAAACGCAATTCGTCATCTTGGCATTAATGTATTAAATTGATCTCGATACCTAAGAGTAAACGAGTTCCCAAGGCTCAAGGGCGAGTGGAGGGGCTTTTATACACATCATCAACAACGTTCGACGAAACTGTGTGGCACTCCATCATGACACTCTCGACAACATACTTCGGCATCGCCTTGTGCCTGGTGGCGTCCGTACGATCGCAAAAGGTAATTGACTTCTACACTATTTATATTTCTCTTGATATATTATTTTTATTTGTTAGTTAATATTTTATATTTTTTGTACAGGTAGTAAAATGTATTATTTATTTAATTAATTAAAATAAAATAGTATTACATTTTTAATTTATAAAAATAGGAACTTTTGTTAACTTATACGGTGTTAGGTATGGAATATGATACAATGTGCTGGAATACCAGGTTTTATTACTCTTTAATAAATCTATTGTACTTTAAAGAAGCAGTAAAGTACTGCATTGTATTCTCAGGTTCGGTATTTAATTATTTTTAGTAGATTAAAGAGGTTTAGTCTGATTGGTTTAAGGAATTACTTCGAGGAATTTTAATTCTTCGGTATAATTTTATTAACAATGAAGTAAATGCATAGTACAACCTAAACAGACTGGAAATAGTTGAATATAAATAATTAATTACTTTTATTAAATAACAAATACATGTCATGACACCAAATAGCATAACATACTGAAAACATCATAATACAATTAATGATTTTTATTAAACTATGCATATATGCCATAATACTAAATAGCATTACAGACAGGAAATTTCATAATATAATTAATTACTTAAATGAAACTACACATATATGCCATGCCACCAAATAGCATACAAAACTGAAACACCATAATATAATTAATGATTTTTATTAAACTACACATATATGCCATAATACTAAATAGTTTAACAGACTGGAAATATCACAATATAATAATTACTTTTATTAAACTACACATATATATCATGACACCAAATAGCATAAAAAACTGAAACACCATAATATAATTAATTCAATAATTTTATTGAACTACACATATATGGCATAACACTATACACTACATGTGAATATGGCATAACACTATATAGCACAACAGACTCAATACATCATAATATAATTAATTAATTACTTTAATTAAACTTCACATACATTCCATAACACTATACATTATATCTCTTTTACTACACTAGCTTTAGTTTTAGTCTGATTGGTTTAAGGAATTATTTAGAAGAATTTTAATTCTTCTGCATAGTTTTAGGAAAAATGAAGTAACTGTATAATACAACCTAAACATATTGAATATAGCTTAATACAAATAATTAATTACTTTGATTAAACTGCACATATATGCCAAGTAGTATAACGGACTGAAAACAGCATAATATAATTATTTATTTAATTA
>JAGFPH010003096.1:141497-157041 GCA_018207615.1 Philaenus spumarius | reverse complement strand
TACATGATTTACATTGTTAAAAGTTTCTTTCGTTTTCAGTTTTTTTTTATATAGTTTTTTTTAACATATAAAAAGTTTGTATCAAAAATTTAACTACGAAAAAGCTATGACTTCGTAGTGTTTCTTTATTTAAATTGCCACCTATATTACTTTCTCCCCCCTATACGTAGTATATGGAGAAAGTATTGTTTTCGTTCAAATTTTCGAATTTGAATTTTTATTTTTTAATGGAATTATCCGTTTTGGTGTTCCCTAAACCCCAAAACATTGTTTAGTGAACATATCTGCGTTGGAGCTCCCTGAACCCAAATATATTTTTAATGGATTTTTTGTTTTAGTGCTCCCTGAACCCAAAATAGTGTTTTTTTGTGATGTCTGTCCGTGTTTCCGTGTGTCTGTGTGTCTGTAAGGATGTGTACAGAGCTGGAGACCATACCAACGGTCCGATGAAATTTTGAAATTTTGATGAAATTTGGTATGTAGGTGTAGGTGTAGTTCTGGAATATCTCCAGGTTTATAGCTAATTTTAAAAGGTTAAATGGTACATATAAATTATTGCTCTGTGGAGAATAACGTACTGTTTAAAACAACAAACACACGTACGTTAGTAGGCAGAGGTGAGTAGGAAATTAATGTCCAAATTCGTTGTGTATTACAGTAAGAATTTAAAAATAAATGCGTAGGTACCTTACATATGGAGATTAAGTTAAAGTAAAATGTATCAGATACATAAACAAGGACAAGTTTGAAACTATTATTTAATGGCACTAAATAAGACCAACTCATTTTTGTCTGGAACGTGTTCAAATTGAATGACATACATGGATAGGCAAAATAATAGGTTTTTTCCATTTTGTAGAGTAGGTTGAATATTGTAATAATTTAGATTTATTTTTGATCGCCATTTAGTGATAACTATCCTGAAAAACCTCAAATGAGTTTGTATTTTGCTTTTGTGCTAGCTAAACTTTCTTTTGGCTAGCTAAACAAAGAGTTAAGTAGTGGGGGGAAAAAGTGAAACTAGAACTATAAAATACATAATAAATAAGTTCAAATAAAAAATATTACAATATAATGTTCATTGAGATTTGAAGCTCACTAAATGTAATATTTTACTAATTTTTTGATAAAGAAGATGTGCATCTGGTGTGTAGAGAGTTCTTGCAGTATTGATTCAAACTATCAATTGAAAACAATTACCAAATGTGTTCTTCGTACGTTTACAATACAATTTCAGACCAATTAACTCAGTTTCCCTTAGTTAATATTAGTTTTTTTTTATGATGATCTTTAAATATTATAATTATTCATTTCTGGGCATTCTTCTACAAGTAACAAAAGTTTGAAGATATCAATTTGGATGATATAAACATATACATAAATTGATTATATATACGAGTGAATTGGTTATATGCATTGTACTTACTCATGTAAAACAATATTTTATTTCTTGTAAATTATTAATTAATTTACAAAATATTTTCCACAATTTTAATAATTGATTTGCTGATAAGAAACTATTATTGATATATAAACAAACTTTTTCAGAAAATGATATCTACATTGCTCTTAATATTATTTAACCATGACAGATCTGCGATCATAATATTCAACTAGTTTGCTTGTAAAATTTATTTCGAAATATTACCTTGGTTTTACAAGGTGTTGGTTGGAGACTGAGACTGGTAAAACATTTATTTCAGAAACAATTACATGTAAAATATATTTTTTTTAAATATCTAGTGGGGAAGACTGATGAAGGTGGTTGGAGCAGATACGAGCTGTCATGGACGAATGGCTTGTTAAAATTTAAAAAAATATAAATTGTTTCTAAAATAAATAAATGGTCAACTTATACTCAGTGATAAGTATAAACCAATTACATCTTTATAAATATTACGGTTTAGGGCAAATATGATCAAACTTTGCATTGAATAAAAAAATCGTTTAAAATTTTTGCACACGGGAATTCATCAAAATCTAGTGATTATTACACAAAACTTAAGAGTAACGGCATGGTTAGGGCACTTTTAATATTAATAAATGTATATACCGATATAAAATCGTACTGGACTGCAAAATTATACTTTCGTCCCTAAGTATTAAAAATATATAACGAAATTGAAGGCTGCAGGTTACGCGTTTTAGTATTCGAATAGCGAATGACATTGTAGACTGTGTAGTCTGTATACAGTGCGGCGAGGCGGTGGGTCCATGGTGACGTCACGTCTCCGAGTCGGGCGGCAGGGACCTGCGCGTGACCCCTACCGTGTATTCTAGTATCCGTGCTTTGTACTATAGAAAATGTATTTAAATATTATCAGTTTTTAGGTTGCTCTGATAAAGTGATTACAAATTTCAATTTTTCAATCATTGTACCTCTTTCAAGACTATAGTTACCTGATACTTAAAGACCAAATAATAACCTCAAAATTGTGCAAACATTGGATGAGTTTAACAAAAAAATGTGAACAATATTAGAAAAATAAAAAACTTACAGGAAATATCTGTTATGTAGGACTACTCTTATGTAATTGACATAATATTATACATAAATTGACACAAGATAAATACTTTATACTATAGCAATGAATACAGAAACTCTGTATTCATTGACTATAGTAACCGTATGGAAAGGTTATCAGGTTAGAGAATACAGAAAAGTGTATTTTGAATTGTATTTTTTCAATCATTCTATCTCTTTTAACATTATATAGTAATAGCAAAACGGGAGTGCCGATGGAGGCCAGGTCAAGTCCCCTCGCACGCACGCACCCTCACACTCACGCGCTCAAGGGATTAGGACAGCCCTTCCTTCCGACCATATGAGTCACCCAGTGTACTTCAGTCTACCGAACATTAATTTTTGTTATACTTAATTGTATTTAAAAATTAATCATATATATACATTCTTCATAATATTTCATGAAAATTGACACCAAACAAAGTATGACTATTTTCTCTAGTAGACCTCAGATCACAATACAATGATAGTTAACAAAGCACTGGCTAATATGAATGAATGATTTAGCTTAGTTGGATTAATTTAAAATTTAATTTCTAAACCATAGTAACACCAGGGCATCGGAGATTGCTGATACACTTTAACCTAAATTTTTGTTGACTAATTTTAATGTACACTGTTCATTTTGTATTTCATAATAGCGTAACACGTCCTTATGACATCCTCTAAAGTCTGAACCATTTATTTTATGACAGTCTGGATTTAGTAATGCATTTTATTATAATAAATGGTGTAAATATTTGTTGATATACTTTAACCTTAATTTTTGTTGACTAATTTTAATGTACACAGTTCATTTTGTATTTCATAATAGCGTAACACGTCCTTATAACATACTCTGTAGTCTGGAGCATTTATTTTATGTCAGTCTGGTTTTAGTAATGTATTTTATTATAATAAATGGTGTAAATATTTGTTGATATACTTTAACCTTAATTTGTGTTGACTAATTTTAATGTACACTGTTAATTTTGTATTTCATAATAGCTTAACACGTCCTTATATCATTCTCTGTAGTCAGAAGCATTTATTTTAGGACAGTCTGGTTTTAGTCATGTATTTTATTATAATAAATGGTGTAAATATTTGTTGATTTTATTTATATTATTTGTAAATTAGGTGAATATTATTTGTAAAGTATGTGAATAATATTTGTAAATTATACTTGTAAATATAATTTGGGTGTATATATTATTTGAATAATATTTGTGTTTATTTGAATAATAATAAACTATAATACGATTACATTACAAGTTTGAGTTTTTATAAACCTGAAAAGCTTGTGGGTTTATATATTATTGGATTACGTGGAATGTGAAAATAAATACTAAACAACGTACAGTTTATAGTAAATATACGTTGTTTGGTATCATTTTTCTTGTTTTGATAAATAGAGTTCAAAAATACTAAACAAGTCCAAAGAAAATTGCAAATAAAAAAAGTTATAGTTTGATTGGTTAAGTTTAGTAGGGGAGTATTTATGGTTGGGGGGAGCGGAAATGCGGGCGGTCCTAATCCCCTGCGCTTGTGTGTGTGAGCGGTCTGCGTGTGTGTGAGTGAACTACCTGGCCTCCATCGGCACTCCCGTTTTGCTATTACTATAGTTACTTGATACTTAAAGACCAAATAATAACCACTCCTCACCTTTACATTGTGCAAACATGGGATGAGTTGTACAAAAACATGTGGACAATAAGAGAAAAATTAAAAATCTTACAGAAAATATCCGTTATGTAGGACTACTGTTACGTAATGACTTAATAATATTAAGTCATAAATTTATTCACGATAAATACTTTGTACTATAGCAAATGTATAGAAATATTATCACATTTTAGGTAGTTCTGAAAGTGATTTCAAATTTCAATTTTTCAATTATTCAACCTCTTTTAACATTATAGTTACCTGATACTTAAAGATTAAATAATAACCTCACCTCACCTTTAAATTGTGCAAACAAGGGATGAGTTGTACAAAAACATGTGGACAATATGAGAAAAATTTAAAATCTTAAAGAAAATATCCGTTATGTAGAACTACTGTTACGTAATGACTTAATAATATTAAGTCTTAAATTTACACAAGATAGGCCTAAATACTTTGTACTAGCAAATGTATAGAAATATTATCAGGTTTTAGGTAGCTCTCAGAAAGTGATTTAAAATTTCAATTTTTCAACCATTCTACCTCTTTCAACATTATAGTAACCTGATACTTAAAGACAAATAATAACCTCACCTCACCTTAAAATAGAGCAAAAATTGGGTGGGTTGTAACAAAACATGTGCACAATATCAGAAAAGTAAAAAAACTTACAGAAAATATCCGTTATGTAGGACTACTGTTACGTAATGACTTAACAATATTCAGTCTTAAATTTACACAAGATAAATACTTTGTTCTGTAGCAAATTTATAGAAATATTATCAGGTTTAGGTAGCTCTGAGAAAGTATGTTTCGATTTAAAATGTTCAATAATTCTACCACTTGAAAATTTTTATTTACCTGATACTTAAAGACAAAGTAATAACCTTTAATAACCAAATAATAACCTTACCTCACCTTAAAATTGTACAAACATGGGATGAATTGAACAAAAAAGTGTGAACAATATTAGGTTTTTTTTTTTAATATTGTTCACATTTTTTTGTTCAACTCATCCCATGTTTGCACAATTTTAATGTGAGGTGAGGTTATTATTCGGTCTTTAAGTATCAGGTAACTATAATTTTAAAAGAGGTAGAATGAATGAAAAATTGAAATTTGTAATCACTTTATCAGAGCAACCTAAAAACTGATAATATTTAAAATACATTTGCTACAGTACAAAGTATTTATCGTGTGTAAATTATGACTTAATATTATTAAGTCAATTACGTAACAGTAGTCCTACATAACGGATATTTTTGTAAGTTGTTTTATTTTTCTGATATTGTGCACATGTTTTAAATCAACCCACCCAATTTTCTCTCTATTTTAAGGCGAGGAGAGGTTATTACTTTGTCTTTAAGTATCAGGTAAATATAATTTTTCAAGAGGTAGAATGATTGAACATTTTAAATCGAAACATACTTTCTTTGAACGACCTATAACCTGATAACGTTTCCATACATTTGCTATAGTATAAAGTATTTATCTTGTGTCAATTTATGTATAGTATTAAGTTAATTACATAAGAGTCGTCCTACATAACGGATATTTTTTTTTAATTTTAATTTTTCTAATATTGTTCACACTTTTTTGTTCAATTCATCCCATGTTTGCACAATTTTAAGGCGAGGTGAGGTTATTATTTGGTTATTAGAAGTTATTTCTTTGTCTTTAAGTACCAGGTAAATATAATTTTTCAAGTGGTATAATGATTGAACAATTTAAATCAAAACATACTTTCTCAGAGCTACCTAAAACCTGAAAATATTTCTATAAATTTCCTACAGTACAAAGTATTTATCTTGTGTAAATTTAAGACTGGATATTATTAAGTCATTGCGTAACAGTAGTCCTACATAACGGATATTTTCTGTAAAATTTTTATTTTTCTCATATTGTCACATGTTTTTGTACAACTTATCCCATGTTTGCTCAATTTAAAGGTAAGGTGAGGTTATTATTTGGTCTTTAAGTATCAAGTAACTATAATGTTAAAAGAGATAGAATGATTGAAAAAATTCAATTCGAAATACACTTTTCTTTATTCTCTAACCTGATAACCTTTCCATACAGCTACTATAGTATAAAGTATTTATCTTGTGTCAATTTATGGATAAAATTAGGTCAATTACATAAGAGTAGTCCTACATAACGGATATTTTCTCTAAGTTTTTTTATTTTTCTGATATTGTGCACATGTTTTGGTACAACCCACCCAATTTTTGCTCTATTTTAAGGTGAGGTGAGGTTATTATTTGGTCTTTAAGTATCAGGTTACTATAATGTTGAAAGAGGTAGAATGATTGAAAAATTGAAATTTGAAATCACTTTCTCAGAACTACCTAAAACCTGATAATATTTCCATACATTTGCTATAGTACAAAGTATTTATGTTGTGTAAATTTAAGTCTGAATATTATTAAGTCATTGCGTATCAGTAGTCCTACATAACGGATATTTTCTGTAAGATTCATAATTTTTCTCATATTGTCCACATGTTTTTGTACAACTCATCCCTTGTTTGCACAATTTAAAGGTGAGGTGAGGTTATTATTGGGTCTTTAAGTATCAAGTAACTATAATGTTAAAAGAGATAGAATGATTGAAAAAATTCAATTCGAAATACACTTTTCTGTATACTTTAACCTGATAACCTTTCCATACAGTTACTATAGTATAAAGTACTTATCTTGTGTCAATTTATGTATAATAATAAGTCAATTACATAAGAATAGTAGTACATAACGGATATTTTCTGTAAGATTTTTAATTTTTCTAATATTGTTCACATTTTTTTGTTTAACTCATCCCATGTTTGCACAATTTTAAGGTGAGTTGAGGTTATTATTTGGTCTTTAAGTATCAAGTAACTATAATGTTAAAAGAGGTAGAATTATTGAAAAATTTAAATTTGAAATCACTTTCTGAGAGCTACCTAAAACCTGATAATCTACTTATATAAAGCTGATTCACTGACATTAATTATTAGGCACTTCCCGTAATCGGACCCCCTCAAACTTATTCTTGAATTAAAGCTCTCGACGAGAAACTTTTGGGAAAATTGCCAGAATTTAACATTTTTAACTTTGGAAGCACCTTTTGGGCAGGAAAGATTTTTTAGATTTTTCAATTTCTTCATTTTCCCACTTTGAGCGCATTTAGTAAGAAATCAGTAAGGGATAGCAAAAAATGTTAAATACAAAAGTTGTAGAAAATTTAATTTCAAAGGAGAGATTTTCCGTCAGATTCAAGATCTAATCATCCATTTAGCCACTATTCATCCGAGAAGGGAGACTCTGCCCAACGTCCTTAAAGCTAGACGATTTCACTGATTCACTGACATTAATCAACGATTTTCCTTCAAATTGAAGATCCAATCATCCGTTCAGCCGCTATTTACCCGAGAAGGAGCTCCGGCACACAATCCTTCAAATTTCCCATGTTAATATTATGAAGACAATGTTTAATGAATTTGAGTCAGCTTCCAAATAAAACAGCTGATTTATGCTCGGTCATCTATGTACAAACGAGCCAAAGATTAACGAGATTCTTTAGCGAATTTTAAAACTGCGAGCGAAGCGAAGCAGCCATCTGAGGCCGAAGGCCGAGACAGGGTTGGGACGCGAAGCGTCCAGGGGCAGAGCCCCTAGTTTAGAACATAAATTTATTCAATAAGAACTAAAAACGTAAAGTCAAAATCAATTCGAAATACGTATTCAAAATTCAAAATTAAGCCCTACATTTGTTTAAAATAGAGTCAAAATTGAGAAATATATATATTACAACAACAATCCAATTCTTCTATTCGTTTTATTATGCTGTTTGTTGCAAGTAATGTTAAATAGTTTATCCGATGATTTCACATAAATTGAAATATATGAATTATTTATCATTGTTTCTCTTCTAAATAAATGGTAGGAAATAACACATAATTCCATACATATATATAATACGGTGGTGTTCTATATCCTCTAATCCTCAGCCAATTTTGAACTGTTATTTCATGTTTACCTTTAAAATTTACTACACCTTTTACAATACAATTAATTACACCATTTTTATATATCAAAAGTATTTATTATAAAATCAGTTCAACAAAACTAAATATATTCTCACACTTACAAAAAACAAATTTTAGAGCCATACTGCATTTGACGTAAAAATAAAGTGACTCGTCATCTGCGCTAAAAATGAGAATATAATAATAACTCTATTATTCATATTATGAAACTGCTTTTAAGTTGTATAACACTTCTTACATTATATTCAGTTTTTTAAAGATATTTAATAGCCAAAAAGTAATTAAAAATAACGCGTTTGCAACAACTAGATCTTAGATTTGGCTGCAACTTTTTTTAAAAGATTGAATTTTGTACTGCAGTTGCATTTGTTATTGCTGTCAACTAGGTCAAAGACATTTATAACTCAGAATCGTATTCATGTGTTCAACATCCTGAATAAAGACACCATCTATCTAACTTCTCTTGGGATAAGCTATAACATATGTAAATTTGAAGTAGAGTAATTTACCTTCTTTCAAGTTCTGAATGTTCTTTCATTTTTCGAATGTATAGTATACATTGTAACTACATAAACATTTAGTTACCAACAATTGTAAAAACTATGCAAATTAATCGCAGTTATGGATTTGTTTGTGATTTATTAACTTTATACGACGTATTATTTACTGGGACTCACAGTTGATCTTGCGTTATACCATGTATGGCTGAGCGCTGAGCGCTCTCCGCGCTCTATCTTAAAAACGGTTAACCGAATAAAAAAATGTTTTTCGCAAAATTTGTAGAGAATTTTTTGCTCTACAATTTTTGTAATACATTCAAATAGCATTGAAACCATAGGAAGGGAAATATTTGAAAAACAGATTTTTGTGACCTTTGACCTTAAATATCTTAAGACGCGGACACGAAATTTTATGAGACTTTTGAGACAACTTTTAGAATGCCAAAGGTTTATACTAGTTTACAGCATATTATCTCTCATTCCGAGGTTGACCCTCTTTTTTGCTTAAGGGTCTGCTTCAGTAAACGAGAAAGCAACCGGAAACACAAGCGCTTCTCTCTATAACCGTATCTAAACAGTGCAATTTCTTGCAGCTGAGCGCTTTGACATTGCCTCATTTCAAACCATTTTATAAATCCATCTTTTGTAATTGAGTGCTGAAAAAAAACTGAATATTCTTTATAAAATTTCAGATTTGGCTTGCAAATTACTTTTCATTATTAATTTTTTATTGTGTTAGGGAAAAAATTCAAACTTTTTACTTACAAAATGTCAATTACTTAACAAAAGAAAAGCATTTAAAAAATCTAAAATGCAAAATGGATGCGTATTGTAATTGTACTTAAAATGAGACCTTACAAACAATTTTATGATAAGAAATAAACGAAATAAATGGTTTGAAATTGCTCTTATGGGATAAAAATCCAAGATGGCCGCCACTACAGCAGACCCTTAAGTGACTCCACTGAATGTATTTTATAAATTAATCTGTTTTAATGCGCGGTTTTTAATAAGGCTGCAAAATGTAAAAAAATGCTTTAAGATTATAATGTTAAATAAAATTGAAATTAAACTCTTAATCTACATATAAATTGAAACAAATCAAAACAAAAATTTATTTATGCGTTACTTTGCACTTTTGTTTTATTTACACTGTACCCAACTGTCAAGAGGGTATTGTAATCAACTCCCATAAAAGCGAGTGTACGACCGTACGTACGTACGTGAGTAATATTCACCTGATTTCACCCATCATCTGTAATTCTAAAAAAACCACAGAACATGTAATTCAATGTTCTGTGAACAAAACCCAGCGTAGATTATACTTTGGAGTTATGTTTACAACTTCAATCATTATAATTTATTGTGCGAAGTTGCTTTTTTTTATATGAGTTATAGAACTAATGTAGGCTATATACGTTATAAGATTTGCTTTGAGGTTATAAACTGTATATAATTACAACCTTTTATCGTCAATATATTGGTTTATACAAATTTAAAGAAGAGATAACTATTCCTTTACCTTCGGAAACATTCCTACATCTTCGTATAATACCATGTTTGATTATTAATTATTTCTTCACTGTAATATTAACAACTTCTAAATAATCATTAATTTGATCTACAGTATCAATATAAAATAAAAAGTAATTAAAAGATAGTATTTTTATCCTTTTTTAAATATAAAATATAATGACGGATATAAATACACAATTTTAACAAGTAGGATTTTACAAACAGTTTCATAATCATTATAATTGTACACATTTACGGAGTTAAAAATCCCCGTCAACATTAGGTAGGTCTAGATAAAGTCTTTTGTTTTTAAATAGTATTTTTTTTTAATTATGTATTTCTTATGTGTATTTCTGCCTGTGATTTTTCACGGGGGCTTACTTAGTAATGTTCTAAGTGAGTGAGTGGGGGGGGGGTGTTGTGTATGTGTTAGTGGTTTGACGCAGAACCGCAAGCAATCTAGCCTATAATAAGGATTAGCTTCAATTACACCTTGGAAAATATATTAGTCGCTTGTTATATTACAACGTTAAATATGTCACCAATAATTATTGTATTTTTTACTATGTATTAGTTGTTGCTATCCCGAATTAAGTTTACAAGAGATATTTTAAAAAGCAATTTCATGAGTTATGTATTCAAAGTATATAAATAGGCCTAAACTTTCCTAACTAGTCATTGTAATACATAACACAATCTACAGAACAATGAATTACTTTGGAATCTACGAATGCATCACTCTCAGCTGAACTATGTCTGCGCAACACAGATAAATATTATACCTGATTCTTTGAATAACTTATTATTTGTTTCCTAAGAACTATTTTATTTCTAGTGTTCTCAGAGGAATTTAATTATATAAATTACTCAGCATTACGTTTTATAATTAATTATTACTACTGTTTTTTTATTCTGAAAATAAGTACATTATCACTAAACAAACACAATAACTTACATTTAAAATAATATGACTATGTAATTTAATTAAAATAGTTTTGCAATGTAATTTTAGGTTTAATTATATCTGATATCATTTTAAAGTAGAAAAATTAAACAGATAAAATATATGCGCCCAAAGTGGCTTACAATCCTAAATCTTAGTTATTTTTAAAAGCTACAACACGTTTTAAACACTTTTCACATTTAAAATGTGTTTTAGTAAAAAAACTGTACATATTTCTGAGATCTGTGAAATAAATGATTGTATTATTAAACATAAATATCATATTTGTATACGTAATTTTATCTTTTCCATAGTTAGAACTTAGCTTTACATAATTCGGTAGAATCTTTTGTAATTCCTTTTTTTAAAGTGAGTACAAAATACAAAAAATATATATATAACAAATATAAAAACAAACCAACTGCAACACTAGAAACCATAACTCAGCACATTTCAAATATTATGTTCGTGTACTAAATTTTGTGGTTGACTTATTTAATACAATACAACAGGAAGAAAGCTTGAACAAACTGAATTTATATTTATCTGAAATAATCATCAAGTCAGAATGAACTTCCAGTTAGTTTAAATTAGTTTTCATTCACACTGATGACAATTAAATGATGACAAATACCTCAGGAAATCGTTCTTGGGTCTAAATCGGTCGAACTATTGTTCATGTTAAATTCCATTCAATAAGCTGCAGCGAATGTAAATTACACGAAAAACAAAAATACATTACCTTTCAAATTGTTTCCCACGTAATGAGGAAGAATAGGGGTTGTCGTACTAAGGACTCAAATATCTTTCCTAATAGAATATTACAAGTATTGGTTGCATTCCTTTATTTGGCGAAAGTTTTTGAATTATAAAACCTCTCGGTGTAAGAAGGAATATGATAAATAGTTTCAATAGATATCAAATATAAAGAAAGTGGTGTCTATTTGTGACGCAACCAGTAGGTCGATCCCAGTAGAATATCGGCGGAATAACTTGAGGGCAAATGTTGTTCCTAATTTGATCCTATAATAATAAATGTGTGTTTTTCTGTGAATGATGCCCTGCCAAATCTGCGACAAACAGTGAAATGACATTTTTAACATAGACTCCTCAAAACCAGATTTGTTATTTTTTCGTCGTTTACGACCCATGAACGTGATTTTTAGGGAAGTTTTACCACTCACATCTGTTAGGCCTAAATGATAAAACATTAATTTGGTCGAAGCTCTCAATGCCTGGGTTTTTCGTGCCGCAGAACTTGGATTGGAGTTGTTTTTTTTTTAATTGGGAGTTATGGTAGAACTCAATACCAATGACTACATATCAATATGTAGTCATTGTCAATACTTACCTAATATTCATTTCATGCTGTGGTTCTTATCTGCGAATGCGTGCAGCGGGTACCTGGTAGTAAATAACATTTCAAAAACTTCTGCTGAAATATTAAATTAGACGTTTATTTTCAAGCTATGTAAGACCAGTCTCTTACCAACAGGTGATTATAATTTACTAACTAACTGTTAATATCAGCAAGTTAGTGACTTTAACATTTTTATTACAGAGCTTATTGATAAGGAATTATTAATACACTCGTGCAGAGAGTCGACAATTTTATAAATGTTCGTGTAATGATGGATCACCTATTAATGAAAAATACACATATTTCAGGTAGCAAGTATAACATCAGGACATCATCTTTAAACATATTGATGGTATTTTAAATAATTAAGAATTAACACAAGCTTATTACTCTATGTGCAGTCTATACTGTAGTTTGGTGGACTCTGGTATGGGTAAAACATTGTTGTACGCCAAACACCATCAATACAAGGAATCAAACACAAGAATTACCAATTATTTAAAATTAATTATAATTAATTAAAAAAGGATAAACTAATCATAAGAATAAAGAAAGAAATAATCTTAAAATAGGAGAAAAGTAATAAATTAAAATATTGGACTTAAAAGGAACCATTTGCTCTTTAGTAAATAATTTAATAGCATCAGAGAAAGGTTGAAAAATTCCTAAAAATCCCAATTTATTAGGACCCTTACGAACTTGAATGTAACGAAGAATTTTACGTTCAACCAAAGTTCTCTATTTTGAATATAAATAGGATTAAAAGAAGTAGAATTCCGTGATAATGTTGCCATTCCTAAAACAGACGTTTACTTTGCTGCTAAAGAGAAGGGACATTTCCAATTTGGTTAGTAAATGTTGGAATATTTAACGACGTTATGGATGCATTTTATGTTACTTCTTGTCAGAATTTTCCGGAAATGAATGAAAACAAATATGTTGTTTCTTGATCATTTTCTGTAAAATACTGAAGAAGGTTTGAATACAGTGTTTCGTTTCTTGCATATTTGCATGTGATTTAAACTATTAAAGATATTTGCAAACATTCGTTTGTATCTTAATGTTATACCAGTTAGACTAAACAAGCAGTGTATAGGACACGTACTGGTCAAGAAAACTGGGTATAGGAAACACGTACTGGTTATAGAAAACCGAACGCAAGAAACTGGGCTCGAACCAACTGCAACTGTTCCGTACCGACTGTATGAAATTGTACGGGCGTATTTAACCACTGCTCCAATCGGCTCCTTTGTACTAATGTTAAATATTTACTTAAAATTTTTCATACTCACCTCAAATAAAAATGAGTATATATCTAAAGTCTATCGCTAAAAGGAAAAGACTTTCAAAAACAAAATCCTTTTAATACGCACTTTTTAATTAAAAGAATGAAACGTAGACTATGTGTACATGTAGAACTATGTAGTTTTCATTTAGTTTTTAACTGTAACTTTTACATCATTCAACGAACTGTGTTTCTTTCTATAAGAACACAAGTAGAACAAACAAGTAAATATAGACTGGCAAGATTGTATTTAACTTGGATTAGTATACTCACTTCTCCTGTTTATGCTTTATGTTTAACAATTGTGTATGTAGGGTCGCATTACGTAAGCATCCGGCGTTAGAAGTATATTTCTAGAGATTAATTTATTCAACGTCTTGGCATAAGTTAAATATTACTTTGAGAAAGGAAAAAATAACATCATTTTAAGAAAAATAGACAACTAAATTACGAAACTAGTATCTGTCGCTGAAATTACGCGTAACATAGCATGGCTGTCCTAACGATTAGCTAGGTTATTTTTTATTTAACAGATTGATTTTAAATATTCTTTAGCTTAAACGGAATAAATTCTTAAACTTAAAACCGAGAAGTGTAACTTAAGAACTAAAGGAGCCACATTAGGAATTCTGTTAAATAAAGTGTTACTGGATGTTTACAAAATCACTGATAGTGACTTAGATTCATATAATTTCATGTAAATTCTCGAGAATAATTTGCATAGTATAAAGAAAATTCTTACTACGTACATGAAACTACGTAACGAAACAATCTAAATGTATGCGATTTCAGAAATTTATATTATGGGCCCTAAATTTGTTAGTAAGACAATTAATATCCAATGTACAACAGAGCTATCAATCAGAGAGTAGATCATATACCCACTGCCTCGCTAAAAAGTATTACCATTGACTATAGTCAATGGTATTACTCAAAAATTTTAAATTCATCAGACATCATTTTACCCCATACAACTCTTAATATCACTTAAGATTTAAATCCTGAATCCTTATAAGTATCCTTTGCATGTAATTTTAAGTTATACTTTTTAGAATAGTTATAACAGTTTATATGTGTAATAGGTTACGTTTCTAGTTATAGCATTCTTTGATCAAAAAAACTATGTCAATCACAACTTTTGGAAAATCCGATTTAGTAAAAACACTACTAAAGTGAATATTTCAACTATAATTTACACTGTTATATTTGTAAATTTTTACACATGTAAATAAATTATGTGCCTGTCCTATTTGTATTTATACCCATTTCAGGTTTAAAAAGTACTCAAAACTTCGATTAAATACATCTTTATTAAAACTACGACAACAAAATATTTATGTTAAAAATGAATGATAGTGCAGAAGTCATTTTACTTTCTCACTATACTATAGTATAGAGAAAGTATAGTGATCGCAAAAAAATCGATGTTGAGATTTTTGTGGAAATATCCGTTTTGGGACCCCCTGAGTCCAAAAAAGTGGTTTGTACAAAATGTCTGTATGTATGTCTGTATGTCTGTATGTATTACAAAGCTAGAGCGAAAACTATTTGATCGATTTCAAACAATGACATGTCAAGTAGGCCTGTATAGATGCACGAAAAACGGTTTTGAAATTTGTTTAAGAACAACCCCCTTTTTGGCAAAAAAAAACCAAAAAATAAGTTATAATTTGTTTATAAAAAACGGCTCTAACGATTTTGATAAAATTTGGCTTATTTGTAGCCTTTAATGTACGCTACCATATG
>JAGFPH010003096.1:63548-115180 GCA_018207615.1 Philaenus spumarius | reverse complement strand
TAATTTTTCTAAACTCACTCTTATGTTCAAATAATTAATATAGTTTTGAAGGGTGAAACAATTTTTACTTTCTAAGTAAAATAATAATAATTAAATGATAATACAATTTTTATTTTTAAAGGCACTCTTAAGGTTCAAATGATAAATATATTTTTAAAGACTGATAGAATTTGTATTTTTCTAAAATCACTATTATGTTCAAATAATTAATATAGTTTTAATGGCTGACACAATTTTTCTAAACCACTCATATGTTCAAATAATTAATATAGTTTTAATGGCTGACACAATTTTTTTAAACACTCATATGTTCTACTTGAACTTTGAATTAATATAGTTTCAAAGGCTATATTTTTTATTTTTCTAAACTTACTCTTATATTCAATTAATTAATATTGTATAGTTGTAAAGGCTAATACAATTTTCATTTTTCTAAACACACTCTTATCTTCAAATAATTAATACTATAGTTTTAAAGGCTGACACAATTTTTATTTTTCTAAACATACTCTTATGTTCAAATAATTAATATTGTATAGTTTTAAAAGCTGACACAATTTTTATTTTTCTAAACATACTCTTATGTGCAAATAATTAATATTGTATAGTTTTAAAGGCTGACACAATTTTTATTTTTATAAACATACTCTTATGTTCAAATAATTAATATTGTATATTTTTAAAGGATAATACAATTTTTATTTTTTTAAACGCACTTCTTAAGGTTCAAATAATTAATATATTTTTAAAAGATAATACAATTTTTATTTTTTAAAGGCACTCTTAAGGTTCAAATGATTAATATATTTTTAAAGACTGATGGAATTTTAATTTTTCTACACGCTTTCTTACGGTTCAAATAACTGATATATTTTTAAAGGGTGATTAATTTTGTATTTTTAAAATCCTTTATTTGTTACTTAATGTTTGCCCACAACAAATTAAAGTAGAATAAAGTAGATTATCATAATTTAGTAGAAAGGTGCACTTCACTTTTCATTTTTTAAATTAATTTAATGTATAGTAAGCTTTCTATATGTAATTTCATATTTAGTTGAAAGACTCGAATTTCAACCTTCAGTATTTCAGTATTGCCCTTTTACCTGAGATTCAAATGTAAGCTAGTTGTAATTGGATGTACTGTACTACTATTTGCTTTACAATAGCCGACCCTACCTACATGGCTATAATTTTTCAAAAACAAACACTTTTAACCATTGCTGAAAAAGTAACGCACGTTGCTTTTTCATGAATACAGTGTAAAGATATAATTTAAATCTGTGAATCTTAATTCAATATATATGTTACTAATTAATTAAACAACTATCAACTACCTAATTTACTGTGTATTTTGTATACCTTATAAATTTATTTAAGTGGTATAAAATTGTTGAAATTATTTTGTGTTGAACCAACGCAAAATATTCCTCAGTGTGAATTAAAAGTTACTTTCAAATCGGTGCCACCACCAATCATAATATCTGAAACATACCAAGCATATAATTAAGTAAACTATAGCCAACGTATTTTCAAATTGCGCGCAAACATAATATACAGGGTGATTCATCATCAATGTAAAGGAGTGTGCAAAAATAACCAAGTTGACACACTAAGCCTTTCAAAATGGCGGTTATTGGAACATTTTAAATAAAAATAACTCAAAACCCTTAATTGTTTATAAAAAGGTCAAGGGCAACATTTTTGTAGCCCGTTTTATTTCGTATCTAATTTTATAATTGTAAAAACTATCGTACAAAGGCCAACAGTAAAGCATCGTCCAACTTAACTAATTCATCTTAAAAACGAATGATTGCCAAAGATTTATTTTTGTAGATGTTGAACCTATCAATCTAATTTAATAAAAACAATAATTATTGCCTACGGTTTGTTCTTGTGTATGTTGAACCCATCAAACTAATGGAATAGTAACATAATCAGTCATGCCGTTGCACAATTAATTATTGTCAACATAACTGACGTCTGAATGAACCCTAACGCCTCTTGAGTATTCTTTCCTAAAAACAACTATTAAGTGTCGCAGATGTTCAAATTTGTCGGCTATCCTGAACTAACTCGTTTAGGCGAAAAACTCACGAACAAAGTCTTCAAACATTTTTTATTCCATCAAAAAGTGACATTATTGTTGCCAAAATTGAAGCAATTTCAATTTTTTTTACTTGTAGTTCTTCCAAAAGTTTTATTTCCGGAGTATTTCTATATTATATCATTATACCAAACATACTTTACACAACAAAGAAATAATTGTCCAAATCGATTAATTCTTTAGAAATTTATGTACAAGAATAATTGAAAAAAAATTACAAAAATATATACGGGTCTAATGATGATAATCCTTTTTTGAAGTGGGTTAAAAATATAAGTTTAATGTTGAATTACTTCTTTTGACTAAATAGTCTATGTTAATCGGATTCAAGACTTCTCACTTAGTAGGCTATGTTTTTACTAGTAAGTAGGCTTACTAAGTTGTTTCTTGTAGAAGTGTGTGTACAGGTATAAAAAAAAACATTATAGTATAGCAAGAAAACATCCGAATAGCTACAAAGCAAGGTACTATACTGTATAATCTTAGCTTACACCGATTGTGAAGGTCAAGGTCCAGCTTTCCAAATAGCCTTTCATTCGTCCATATTGATAACCGGTTATCAACTAGCCTGTTATTCACAGTCCAATTAATTACTGATACTGTACTAAGAATGTTTATGTCATCGTTAATAATACTTTTTTCTAATTTTGTTTTCAGTTTTTATAAATCATGGCCGCTAAAAAGTTGCCACGATTTGTTTGGTGTTTAACCAAAGACAGTCACAGTTCATTGTTGAGTCAAAATGTTGCTTTACCAGTAAGTCGAAGAAATTTTACAAAATGGAAGAAAATAAAATCCGTTTGTGGTTGTTCGGCCTTTACGTGTCAACAAAGAAAAATAGGAGGACAAAGTGAATCACTAATTGTGAAATCTCCTTTTAGACATTTAGAAATCCCAAATGTGACGGTTCCAGACTTGTTGTGGGAGAAAATTGACAGATTTGCAGATTACACAGCTATAGTAAGTATTGATGTTATGCGAAGATCTTTTGAAAACTCTTATTTTAATATCTTTATGTATATTATAATCCTTCAAAAGTATATTTCATAGGCCTACAATGGCATAAAAAAATCTATTATTTGTTTTAAAAGTAATTACATTACCACCTCAAAGTTAATCTTTAAACCCTTATAAACCATCAAGTAATTTTGGAACTAATTATTTTTCAATAACTAATGTTTAAATGGTTGTATGATTTTTTTTTGACATCGAAGAATTTTATGTAATAATTTCTCTAAGTATATCTTTTTGAATTTATTTGTACTAGGGGGGCCCCTGCGTGCTTTGCACGTCAACACCTTTGGAACCTTCTATGCACATAATTATGGTCTGTTTTTTTTTTTATAATATCGGTGTAGGATTTATAATAACCCCAAAGCTAAGATGGTAAATATTGTTAAATTGTCCAAATCAAATTATTTCGGATATTTTATAACAGCAATTATAATAAAGGTTAAAAACTAACCAGTAAGATAAGTTAGAAATACAAATAATTGCTTCAAAGTTTGAAATCAGCTGTTAATGGAAATATTAAAGCAAACAGCTGATTACTATATCAACAATAAACATATTTATTTATTATTTAGTACAGCGCTCCCATTGCCGTAAAATATTTAGTTTTTTTTTTTATGTTCAATAGATGCTGCTGTTTTTCAAAAAGTATGTAAAAACATGCTTGCATTCGAATGTAATGTTGTGTAAAAATTTGAAAGTAATCGGTGAAGAATTTTCGCAGATTTGAGATTTTCAAAAAACGAACATTTACATTTTTATTTATATGGATGTGTAACGAAACAGCATGCCTATTTCTTATTGTTATTTTCAAGTGTATGCATATTATTTGTTTTGTTTAGGAATGTGGAGTTACTGGCCGTAAATATTCGTTTGCACAGATCAAAAACCTTAGCCACAGATTTGCAGTCTCTCTACTAAAGTCTGGAATACAACAAGGGCAGACGGTAGCATTTATCTCACAAAACTGCCCAGAATATCCCATCGTCGTGTATGGTTGCATGGAGGCTGGCATAGTGGTAACCCCGATTAATTATATTTACACTCCAGGTAAAGTTCTGTAAAAATGGAAATTTTATTAACAGTTGTAAATTATTGACTCGTAGATTTCATTCAGTTATTTCCTTACCCAAGATTTATAAAGTTATTTCACAAATAATAAATATTATAATAATATCGGGAAATATTCAATTTAATTTGTCAAGGCAAGCACAACATACAATGGTGTTATACCACTCCTTTAATCAAGGCCATATTTGATTTTGCTGCCTATAGGCTAAGGACAATCTGTCCCCACACCTGGCTGAACATTCACATTAACTAAAAGCAATTATATTTGAGTAGGTTATTAAATCAAGAAATTTTTTGAGATCGGTTTATTAATTTTTTAATTTTAAATAGCAACCACAGTAATTTACTAGAAATAAATTTTCTTATTTAAATTCACAAATAAGACAAAATTATAATTAAAATATAAAATCACAATGCAGAACAATGAGAAATAATTAATTCATAAACTTTTATTAGTATCAAAAATAATAATATTTTGTTCATGAAACAAAACTAACAATAAATTAGACTTCTACTCATGTTCAACATAGACAACATTTGATACATAGTCACGCAGTGGTGGATCCACGGGGGTTGAACTGAGGGAACGTCCCCCCCCCCCCTTCACAAACCTAAAAGAAAAAGAAAATAGGAAGCGAAGTATACATTTTGATGACAAATATCTTAGGTACATATTACAATCACATTACATCTAAAAGTCACAAATATTGAATTGCAACCAACCCGACATTTTGAACTCAAGTCCTTGTTTTATCAGTCTTTATCCTACTAATATTATATGCTGAAACGCTGCGATAAAACGGCCACACTGCGACGCGGCTCAGTAGTTAGAAGTATCGACTTTGTCCTGGTTCTAGTTGTTTTTGTTTTTTCAAAGTGGTTATTGTGTACTTCAAAGTGACAAAATGTTTGACACGGAAAAAATTATTTACGCTATCGAACAGCAGCTATCTCTTTATGAAACGGTACATTTTCAATTGAAAAGTTGTAGTAAATTTAAAAACCTTTAAAATGAGACTTTGTCTTAATCGATGCATTTTTTACTGAAAAAATAACAAAAACACTTGAAAATTTTAATTCGACATTTTAATAGTTAAAACTTTGTAAATGTGTAAAATGAGAGTTAATGGCATGTAGATTAACCATGCACAAGGTGGGCTCTGTTGGACATATTTATTTTGCATAATAACTATTTAATCAATTTTGACACGTTATTTTAAAATATACATATAAATGAATTGGTTACGGCCGATTTAAATTTGTCAAACGAATTCTGAAAGTAGACAATATGAGCTTCAAAACGTATATTTCAGATTTCCGTAAAAATGCTGAGAAGTTGGTTAACAGTAGTCCGAACTCGGGCCTAAACGCGCGAGTCATTGTCCGTAATCAAGTTGGTGGAGGAACTTCTCCGCGGCTGGCTAGTTTACACTGTGACTTATAGCGGCGGAGAAGTTTCCTCAACAACTATACTCTACTTGACTCTGACCTATGACTCAAAGTTTATAGTCCTGGGTTATAAGTTACAGTACAGTCGGATTCGGAACTGGCGAACACGGCCTTACACTGAAGAAAAAATCAAACGCCTTCCTTAACATTTTATATACAAGAGGGGAGTCATGGTTACATTACGTCCCTTCCGTCGAGTCCACTACTACCTCGGACCAGGGCTCTATAACAAGGGCTTTGATCTCTTTGATCTCGGCACGGTGCCGCCAGTCCCATCCGAACGCAGCTCTGACGTCACTGCGATGTCAAGTGCGAAGGCTAAAACAGCGAACTCCTGCGGAAAGTTTCAGTAAAATAAAACTTACATAGTCTTAAGCTATATAAAGTACGGATTCTAACAGTATAAAAACTTTTATTTTAACAGGTATTTCGAATTTTAATAATTTAAAATATTTGAGAATTATCACAGACTGACATGGAAAAGTTACTAAGCGAGGAAATTTTATATTTTTGGGTTATAAACAAATTTCCAACGGGAAAGTTGTAGCCAATGAGTTGATCTAAACTTTTCAATTCACCGATTTGTGATAAAATGATTACATCATTATGAAATCATTTTTAAATAAACGCATGCAATGTGTAAATATAAAATATGGATTTAAAATTGCCAGTCATTCCAGAAACCATCTCAAACCAGTTTTATCTGCTTAGAGGTGAAGGGACTGTTTGACTGTAAATGTGTTTGTTCTTTTTCAGTAGAAGTGATTTAGTGGCTTTGGTTGTCAACCTTTGAGTGTGGTAAATGGTTGTTAGTTTATGTGCTCTGTGTAATGTATAGCTTTTGTATGTTCAAAAATGTACATTTCTCCAAGGAAGCATCAATTATTATATTGCTCCTAAAGAGCATATTAATATGACAGTAAAAGATATAGCTTCTGCAGTTGATGTAGTCAAATCAAGTGTTTCAAGAATTATTACAACATTCCAACAATCTAGATCAACGTCTCCATAAAGGAGAAAAAAATGTCTGTGGAAACGGAAAACTACACCAAGAACTGATACAAAAAAAGTAAAATTATTAAGAAAAGTAAAATTAATCCTAGGAAATTAAGCTCAGACCTTAAAAAGGATTTATTGGCAGCTGTTTGTGATATGAGTAGATCAACTGTACTGAAGGCTTCTAGAAGCTGGCCGTAAGGCAAGGAGACCAAGGAAAAACAATTGTTCACTCCTAAGATGGTGAAAAACATTTAGCGTAGGCGAAAAATACAAATCTTGGTCTACTGATGACTGGAAGAAGACAAAGAAGATAATTTTTAGTGATGAAACTCACTTATTTGTGCAGGGGAACAAATCAAATTTTGTGAGACGAACTGAAGGTGAATCTTCAAGACCTGATCATTTCCAACAGACAGTAAAACACCCACTGAAACAGATGTGTTTTGAATTTTTCCTGGCAAATAGCGCTGGCATCTTAGTTCCTGTTCAAGGCATGATGAATTCTATCAAGTACATAGATATACTATTACGTTGTAGGATTGTTCCATTCCTGCAAACTTAATTCAAAATTAGTTACGACTTTCGAGCGGGAAAATTAAATGATAATGCTTGATTGGCCTGGAAATTCATCAAACCTAAATCCCAATGAAAACTTTTTTAATATTGTGAAAAAGCATTTAGGTAATTTGAACTGTACAACAAAAGAACGTATGATAACTAATGCTATTCAAGTCTGGTTCCACGACGATAAAGTCAAAAATATTTGCAGTAATCTAGTGGAGTCGATGAAAAAACGTCTTCAGGAGGTCATATCTGCTAAAGGACCTAATACTTCTTACTAATACAAGTATTTATCAGTGTATAAAATAAATAAAGACTTGGTTTTTGGAAAACAATTGTTTTTTACTTTGTCCCAATTAATTAATTTGCATTGTATAGTATAATAGCTTCTGTAAGAGCAAATCATTCCACTTTATTTTAATTATTATGCCTAATATTAGGCCTGTTTTGATATGTTGCTTATTATCATAATTTATTTCTTGTTTGTCTTTTTCAAAACTAAGCATAGAGGTCAAACTTCTGCTAGAGGTTTATATTTCTATAGTGTATTTCTACTACAAAACTAATTTTAAACATTTACAAATTTTAGTTTAGTAATTAGCCTGGTTTATTTGTTTCCAGATGAAATTTGTCATCAGTTAAAAGACTCTGGAGCAGTCTGTGTGGTAGCTCCACTAGACATTCTTAATACAGCTATTGCCGCTATAACCAAAGTTAAGGAATCTACTAAAAGTAACAAAGAAATCAAGTTAATAGGATTGGATACAAGTGAAGGTGAAATCCCTTCTGGAGTTGGACGCTTCAGTGAACTAGTCGCTGATCATGTTGATGGAACAGAGTTGCGTTCTTTGAGGTCTGGTAGTATAAACACTTCCGAATTAGCTATTCTTCCTTACTCTAGTGGAACAACAGGCTTGCCTAAAGGTGTTCAGTTGTCACATTTAAACTTAGTTAGCAACATTCTTCAAATTGCACATGAAGCAGCTATTATTGAAACAACAAGTAAGTTGAAATTACATTAGTAAGAATAGTGGTATAACACAAAATTAATTTATGACTAACAATGCTAAGAAATTATTTTGACTTTGAAATAACCAAGAGCCGCCTGCTATATCAAAAACTGTTATCAGATATGTACACTCAAGAGTAACAAAATGCTGTGGTAGAAAGCCCTTTTTTTACAGAACTAGAGATGAATTCTCAATTGTCTTAAGATTGAGTCAGCTATGTATGGCCCATGCTGTTCAGCCCATGCCACTGTGGATAAAGAGACTTTATGGTAAATTTCCTACCATAGTCTGAGTGATGAACATCTTTGTTTTAACAAAAATTTATTAAATAGATTATTCTTTAAAATTTTCATTTTCTGAAGGAAATTCAAATAAATCTAAGAAACTGCAAGGGTTAATAGTAAAGATTATCTCATTGCCCTCGATACATGCTCAATTTAGAATATCATTGAAACTACCAGCTTCAACAACAATTTTTTTTTTTCTAGCCAATAAACATACAAGCTGAACTTCTTTATAAATAATTAATTAATAAACTACAATCAGTGTTTTTTTTTTATGTTTCAGTGTTATAAATCTGAATATTTGTAATCAATAAATATACGATATTTTCTTGTAATCCTTTTGTTCCCTGTTTTAATTGTGTTTTACTATTAAAGTAAGAGTAATAACAAGCCATTCCAACAACCAAAATGGACTAAAAAAAATAATTGTATAAAAAAAATAATTCAATTTATCATTATTTATAGAGAGTGGTTAGTAACAAAATAAATTTTTTTATCAGAATACATCTAAAAATATCTTTTCTAGTTTAATAATGCCAACATTTCAAATAGATATGGAAGTCACTGAGGTTAAGTTTGATAACTACTTAGATAAATGTGTATGTTATGTAAAATTTTAATTTTCTAATAACAGCCAAATAAAACAGAAGAAACATTATTAAATTTGTATAGATCATAATATAGCATTAAAATGTAATAGATAAATCCAAAGATCAGGTTAAAAACAAGTTCTTCAATGAATATTTGCACCCGACAGTAATGAGTAGATAGGTTGCTCACTTTTCACAAATCTATTTCAGAAAATGGTTTACGCATTGATGACATTGCAACAATAAAACAGAAATTTAACTTAATGATTCACATCAATCCATTATCTGCAGTCATAAAAGTGTTGTGTGTACAAATTAGAGCTGTGCTTTGAGCAAGTGAGCTGTTACTTTTGAACGACTCAGTTGCTGAGCGAAAAGAGGTGTGAGTTGACTTGAAAAAGAGACTTCTCTGTTATTTTTCACTCCCTCCCCGCTTCAGCAGTTCAACCAACTCAAGTGTTTATATTTTAGAAAAGAGCCAACTACTCCAACCAGTAAGTTGCATTGCTGCAATGATGAATGTAATTAAACTTTTAAAAGAGTAATTTCTCTTGCTTAGTTTGACAGGAGGGTAAAAAACTGAGGTGATTTAGATTGCAAAATTGTTTTAATCTTTAATTTGCAATATCTGAAGCGAATAATGTTATAAACTTATGTTTTTCACAATTTGAACTATTTTTTAATCATTTTAGTTCATTTCAGACGATCTGATCGTCTCGTCTGGCTATAAATAATTTTAAGTAAAATTATTAAAATAATTTCCTGAAAAAGATACTAATTGGCCATACATTTTGCAAAACTTATTACTTTTAAGTTCAGACTACTTGCATGAATTAAAAACACTTTAATAATTATCAAAGTAGTGATTTTGTAGATTAAAAATATAATCACATTTTGAATAGGCTGTGGGTGGAACAGTAAGCTGACAACTTTTTTTAGTAGAGGAGAAATGACGTCACTGAGTGAAGTGAGTCAACTCTTTTAGGAGAAGTGAGTTTTGTGAGTTGATTCACTGAAAAGAGTTGTATTGCCAATCACTACTACAAATTTAAAATTTGGCTCACAATCTTCGTTACTTTAAACTTTTATTATTTGTGTATTTTCTGTATTCTGATATTTTTTTAAATAATTGCAATTAACTATCTGTGCATAATATGTTGCAGGAGACCATCAAGATGTGTTTCCTGGAATTCTTCCATTTTATCACATTTATGGATTTACAACTATCATGTCAAAATCAATACTATTTGGCAGTAAAGTAGTAACTCTTCAAAAATTTGAACCACAAACATTTCTTGATGTTTTAAAAAATCACAAGGTTGGTAACATCATGTATAGAGTTGATGTATTTACTGTTTAAATGAAAAAATTCAGTTCCTGATTTTAGGTAGGTAGCACCTTATTTGCAGACAATTGAACTACTTAAAAAGCAATTAAATCGTAAAATCTAGTATCAAAAGTAAAGGACATTATAGGCATGAAGAATACTAAAACATAATAATAGGCATTATTGACGTAATGTGTATAACACATTAATATAAGTAAAAGACATGTTAAATTTTTTTCTAATAGACATTTTTACACAGCTTTTGCAATATGCAATGAGAAAATGTACAGTATTTTTTATTAACAGATAAATTAATTTTCAGTTCGTATTTTTTGAAAAATGTTAATATAAACACACTTATGTAACTAATGAGTTATTAAGTGTGTTTGTTTGCTTGCTTAGGCTCAGAACATGGTGCAGAGATGAATATTGTAAAAGTAATGGACATTTTCTAAAAATTTTCTTGTTTATCAATGCAACTTGCCCAGGACTAGTTCGGAGCAACCAAACAAACGTAAATATTGATTATATCAAAAACTACCAAATATAATCCATAACCCCAATCAGTGCTTGTACTTTGATTGTAGGTTTTTTTTATTATTTAAGAACTTCAGGACTTGCACTTACAAGTTACAACATGCCATTACTGTAACTACAGGTAACATTTTTTGGATATGGGGGCTGTAAATAACAAATCTAAAAGTTTCAGTAAACAAATTTATTTTGCTCTTACAAATTGTTAATATACAACAGAACGCAATATAAATTCCATGGAACTAAATTTCTAAAAAAACGTTACCTTTCTTGCTTTCAGCAAAGCAAACTCTTTAATTATTTCATTAAAATCAAGTTTTGAAGCAATATCTATTCCATGGACAGGATAGCTGAGCTTGTCTATTTGTTTTCACTTATAATAGTTGACCGCAAATAGTTTCTGGTGATCTTCAGCTTACTGAAACTATGCTCAACACTGACTGACATTGTCAGAATATCCTCCATGCTATTTTAATATTAGGATAAGAATCTCATATTCCAAACTTGGAAATCACTTGCAAAACATCCAAACAGGCCATCCGTAATGGGGGGTGGGGGCAAGTGGGTCAGCTGCCCCGGGCGCAAAATAAAGAGGGGAACTGCTAATAAAATGTTTGTATTGCCTTCCGGGTGTAAAGTTCACTTTGCGCTGCCGTCAGACAATTTTTACTATTTCTATTCTTATTTACCAAACATTCATGGCTACTTTTCTATATAGTATTTATAAAACCAAGTCCATAGAATGAGTTCAACATAGTATGGTAGGGGGCGCACAATGTAAGATTGCCCCGGGTGCCAATACTCCTAATGGGAAGCCTTGTCGATGTCCTTCACCAGCTCTTTCGCGTGAAACTTGAAAGCAGCTACTTCATTTATGAGCTCAACTGTATCAACGTATCTACTGTACATGGAACCAAAATCCGCTGCACACTTTTCAAGAAAATCAATTTTGAAAAAAGTTCCAATTTTGCTGCTGTCAATTCAAATGGGGAGGGGATGGAGTGTAAAGGTTTGTAGCTTTGGGTCTGGCGATGGCTCGATTCATCGCCCATCAGTAGGTCAAGGTACATTGCAGTTACAAGCTAGATTTTTACGTACATGGCTGCTTTTTGTTTTGTTAGACAATCGGCGTAATATTACAGATAGTTCATGTGCAGTAATTTTTAATAACCTGAAAGATTTCTTTCATTACTGTGAAATTTCTATTCCTTTATAAATTGTACCAGTCTAAAATAAGGGAGATTTTTATGGTTTACTTTGAGCCCTCTTTGTACCTGCGCCCTTGGTGCCCCGCACATCTCACCACCGCCTACCTACGGCCCTGCATTGCAGTACTCTATGATAACGAATTTAATTTTTTACAACAAATAGAAACAACAAAATCTTTAAAAAAAAGTACCAGACAAACTAGTTTGTTTTATGGAAAGGTTTATTTGTATTTATTTTAAACACTTCTAACCCTTTCCACTTGAGTGTCGGGGCAGCCCCGTACCCTACTAATCCGCACGAACTTCTATGTCGGGCGAGCCCCGAACTCGCTATGATAACGTTCTTTGATTGCATTTGAACAGACATAGTTACTTTGATGACCGCTATTGTTGAAGTTTGAGATGTGCTGCTATCTGTGGAATTTTTTTAGGACCATTTGAGTTCAGTTTCTGTGGTAAATAAATCTTAGAAAATGTAATGTTTGCCGTCTTTGGCCGGTCTGTAAACAGCTGTCTGCTCTCGCCGTTGTTTGGTTCCTACTTACTACGCAGCGTTTTAGTGAGCTTACGCGTTGTTTAGTTTTGTTGTACTAGGTTATCGTGTGTAATTTCACAGTTTATTTTTGAATATTGTTCTTTTTATAATAATAATGATTGTTGTGAAATAAAATGAACGAAGACGATGGCAGTTTGTTACAAAATGACGTTAGTGGCGACGGAACTTTTGTTTCGAACCTGAGTGATTAAAATATTACCAATCAGTTTTGAAAAAAGCTTTTCTTACTAGTTTAGATCTACATAATACTGTTGTTAAGCAATACAATAAATAGTTGAGGCAATTTTGTACAAGTTGGTGTCAAAACTAATTGTTTTCATAAGAACTTATTTTTACAAAAAAATTGTTTTTCAATTATCATTTTTTTATAATTTATTATTGTGTTTAAAACATGTGTAAACCACTTAATTTTGTTTATAATGATATATACAACAAAAAACAAGCAACAAATATAGGTCTTCCCATCCAAAATACTTGTTTATTCCGGTTTTTTGTTACAAATTTATATTTTTTTCAATAAATAAAAATTAAAAACATATACTTGAAAATAAAAATATATGTTTTTTTTTCATACAAATCTATACTTTAGTCATAGAAGAAACTAAAAAAAAATCAGCCTTTTAGAACTGACGGAAATACTTTTTTTTGGAGTAAACATGTTACAGTGCAATATTTGCTCAAAATTAATCTGACCTGATAGCAACACTAGGTACCCAGTAATTCGAGTGGAAAGGGTTAAAAATAGTATTCCGGTCACCCTAACTCCTTCACCACCTCTCACCTTCAAATGAGATCAATCAATCTGCAACAGATTATGTGTTTATCTTACAGGAAGGTCGGGAATATTACACGTTTTCTGCTTGCTTTAAATTGTAGGATTTAATATGTATTTTTGAAAATCTAATCATTAGTATACGTCAAAAAGCTTATTTTCCTGTCCCTCAAAATTTTTTCCACCTCAAATTCTCTTGCCTCTCAAAAACTGGTACTCTGGGTAAATGCCCAATAGGTCGTTTGTAAATCTGGGCCTGGAGAAATGAAAATTAATTCATGTTCCATAATAATATGGTAAGAAATAATAGAGATTATATAAACATCTGATTAGTTTCTATGTTAACAATTAAAATATATTTGTTATTTTAAAATATTGATAATGGTAATCCAACATTACTTTTACAATTAATATAGCCTAGTTTAATCTGCAATAAATGTCTGAAATCATATATATTTTCCAGCTTTATAAATCCTTAGCAACGTACATTTTTTTAAATTATATTGAATTGAAACAGATCTTAATAGTTTATTTCCCAATAACATATTTGGGGTTTTGAAAGCTTCAGGGAATATAGTATTCTAAACAAAATTCACAATAGTTTCTTTAAAAGTTTTTTTAAATACACATTACTTTTTAAATAATTTAATTTTAAAACTTTCAAACTGTTTGTTTCAGTGTTCTATTATGTACATCGTACCACCATTGATATTGTTCCTCAGTTCTAGTAAAGATGTAACTACTGAACACTTTCGTTATGTCCGTAATGTCATAAGTGGTGCTGCTCCCCTTGGAGTTAGTGATGTTCAAAGGTTTCTGGACAAAATGCCAAAAGAAAACAATGTAGATTTTAGACAAGGTTAGCACAACTTCAAACATTAGCTTAAATTTATTTGAAGGATTAAGAAAATTTAATAAAATCTAAAGTTATGTATGTTTTATCCAACAGATCAATTCCAAAAGCTAACAATATTTTATAATATTTAAAGCTTCTTTTCGAATCATATCTTGAAATATTCTTTACAAAATCAGAACAATTTGTCACTGATTTAAAATGACATTTAAGACTATGAATAAATTGTAGGTTGACTAAGCTGTACTTGTCCATTAGTACAACAATTCCGTACCACCACACTTCCCAATCACTTAGCCTATCTTTCTGAGTTGAAGTATATCCATCAAATAAACTTGGTCTTTCCAAACCTAACATCTACACTAACTCTGTCAGCTTCCCGCTCTCGCCCATTTTATTTATGTGACTCCACCATCTCAATTAGGTTATCCTTTAGTGACTAAGATAAAGTTTTTGAGAATTACTCCAGTTACAAAGCTTCTCTCACAAACGCTGTCTTTTCTCATCATATATGTGATATAGTCTTTCGACTAATTGCTGGAAAAAATATATATGTTCATAAATGCAAAAGATGTTATTCAACTATTAAATATATTATGTTTAACCATGATCTAGCATTTTAGTACACTTTGTACAAGTTATTATATTATTAAGTATGTTTAGTTTATTATTTTTAGTTTTTCTAAATTAAATAGCTTCAGAAAATGTTTCTTTGTTTTTCAGCATATGGTTTAACAGAATCATCACCTTGTATTTCCTTACCCCCAGCCAACTCAAACTATGCAACAATTGGAGCTCCTGTATCTAACACATTAATGAAAGTAATTAGTGTAGAAAACGGAGATAATTTAGGACCCAACCAAAATGGAGAAGTTTGTGCTAAAGGCCCACAGGTAAAATATTTAACTTATACTATTATTTTATTACTGTTGTTAAAAAATAGTTGTGTAAATTAGGTAAAGTCTGCAGAAAATTGTATTACTATGTTAAACCACATCTGTAAGTTGTTTTGAGTGTCTCAGATGATTCTACCATTTTCAATACTTAAGGTAGTAATATCATTACAAATTTTGTCTTGGAGAAATAAATATTCGAATCTATCCTGGCATCATTCGTGTGTAAAGTGGGGAGCTGACTTGTTTAGTGAGCGATTAAAATTTGTTACAGCCCCTCCCCAAATGAAATTACAAATACCAATAACCAACTACTGTACTACAACTTTCTAACATTGCGTCCAACAAAAACATTGGAGTTTCAAACAAAAACAGTGAAGTGTCAACAGTACACATCACAAATTACCACCAATTTTTCCGTTCACCCCATATTTTACTGCACCCTTTACCAAGGCAGGAAGTTTTTCCCACAGAGAATTTAGGTCTATATATGATTTAATATTAAAACAAAATATATTCTACCTCTTGGCTGTGGCCCCTAAGCCAGGGCCTGTATCTTCAAGCTTTTTTGGATACAGTGAACAAAGCACAAAGCATAGAAGGTGCACTCATGGGCCCCTTGATGGTAAAAATATTATTTTAGTGTTAAAAACATAATTTCTCTATCAAAGACACAATTATTTAATAATTTTCAAAATCCCTTAAAAACTGTAAGGAATTATTGTGAATTATAAATGGAAAATTATTTTTTAGTTGAAAATGATTAAATCAATAAGAAATAATAAAATGTTTCTAAGATAAATGAATTAACTATACAGTAGTAGTGTGGGGCGAAAAAAATATTTTTTTGCTAATCAATTTCTAATAGCGAGGAAAATTTGAGCATTGGCTTCTTAATAACTGGAAAAATAATTTAAAAAATATAATTTGGTTTTGAAATCACACAAGAGCATTAAAGTTTAAGAAAAAAATTTAAATCTGAAATTTTAAAGACTTATAATTTTTTTTAATTTTTACTTTATTTTTAACAGTGTAAAAACTAATCTTTGTATTTACCTAAATGCGTGAAACATACTTTGGACACATTGCTGTTCATTTTAGTTCCCCCAAAAAGCCTTAAAATACAACATAATATATTGTGTAAAATCCTCAGTTTTCAACTCTTCACATATGTCAGCATTTTTTTTTTAATGCTGAAATGACCCAGGACTCACCATGTGGAGGTGGCTGCAAGTCGAGTACCACCCACACCTTACCTAACCAACCAACCAACCAAATTGGGTGTGGTTACTTACATTAAGACCCTTTAAATTCTGACTACGTATCAAATTTTGGGATCAAAGACCTTGATTGTAAAGTTGTCCAAATAAAACCATCTCGGTTTTCATGCCCGCAAACTTTTCCAGTAGCCTCTGTAACAAGTTTCACATATCTCTCTATCGACTGAGAGTGGCATTGAAATTTCAAAAACTCAAATTCTGGCAGGGCTATGTCTTTCAATAAAGTTCAAATGTGTTCAGTTGCCTTATATGACAAGAATGGAAATGGTGTCAGCTTACCCTTTATCCAATCATTAAGTTCTGTATAGTCTGTGGCTTAAAAATTAATTAAAGGAAGCTTGAAGATTCTAACATGACCTTCTACTTGCGGCTTATTTCTGGCTTTCAGTATTCTCGTACAGACTTATTCACGAAAGTGTTGTCTCTCGTCTAATATCATTACCAACATCATATTCTCTGGATGGCAGAAGAACGAGTTTCTCTGAATGACCGGATTGATTATTTCTTTTACGTTGTCCGGGAAATGTCTTGTTTTTTAATGACCTTTAGTATATGCTTCGACCGTCTTTCACAGTGTAATGCATCTTAATATCAAACCAAACAGGAGCGTAGGTCTTTACAATGTAAATTACAAGTGTCTTCATTTAACTTGTCGGACAAATTTGGGAAACACAAAGTCTTAATACCCGGTTAGCACAGGTTAACTATCGGGAATTTCAGAGGGATCTTGGATCTTTAACAGCTAATTCTGCATCATAGAGTCCAGTGATGACTGCAGGAACAACATCTAGAAGATACTGTTGATCTTTACTGAGGTCAGTTTTATTTATTGTGATGGCAACTTCAGATTGAATCGGTACAAAATCAACAACAGGATTTTTTCACAACTAGGCAGTTGCTTGCCAATTCGACCACTGAATGACGCTGGCCCAGTTGTTGTCTCGTCTAAATGCTCAAACAAATGTTTATAAGGCAGCTCATTAAAGTGTAGTAAACAAATAAACCACTGCAGTTGTTGTTGACACATAACTTCAATATTCTGTGTAACACCATTTTTCCAACTTATCTGATGGCTACCACTGCACTCATGTCAAAATCTTTCTTTTTCAAGTAGTTGAAAATACTTTCGGCAACATCATTACAATTTCCTGTTTTTGGTGTAACATGGCCAATGTATTGGCCACCTGGCTCACTAATCACGCTAATATGTTCTTATTTTATTATTCTGCGGTATATTTTAGCTCCTATTTTATTTTATTTTTTTTTTTTGTGTTACTGTATTACCTCTTCTACCGTCAAAATAGATTCCTTTTACTTCTTTCAGCTGGTGCTCTTTTTCCTGTATTGCTTTTCGAATCTTCACTTTTCCCCTTCTAATCTTACTTTTGTCAATCACATGTGACATATCTGAATCAGATATTTTTTCAAGATCATGCAGGTCACCAGAAGCTATTGTTGCTTTGGCCATGTCAGAAGCTCCGTATCTGCCTTGCAATGTAGAAGGCAATACCAAACTCATGTCACAACCTGTTCTTGTGGAAGTGTTCTGATTAACTTTACTCTTACTTGTGCCAGGACTGACAGGGTCAGAAGTAATAGATTCTTGCATTCGAAAGATGTTCTCTTCTTACTTCTCTTTTAATCAGTTTAACTGTCTCCTTTGTATCCAAATTACCAATAGAAAGCATCCTGGTTGTTCGCTGATCGTATTCTTTCCACATCAGAATGCTCCTTGAAAAATCTGAACAGTCAATTACAGTAGGTTTGTATAACCTTAAAACGGATGTTTAATGGTTATTGTTTTTCGATTTATGTCGGCTTACAAATTTTTAAAATAATGCAACTTTTTCTAAAAAAAATTGTATTTTAAGGCTTTTTGCGGGAATTTAAATGAACGGCAATGTGTGAAGACGTATTTTTCACTCATATAGGTAAATACAAAGATTAGTTTTACGCTATTAAAATAAAGTAAAAAAATTGTTTTAAATTGTATGTCTTTAAAAATTTCAGGTTTTTACTTTTTCCTTTAAATTTTAAGTTCTTGCCCGATTTCAAAACCAAATTATATTTTTTTAAATTATTTTTTCAGTTATTAGGAAGACAATGCGCAAGTTTTCCACGCTATTAGATATTGATTATAAAAAAAATTTTTTTGCCAACCCTATTAACTAGCCCATAAAGATTTCTGGTGATGAAATCTGAACAACGTATTTATACATTATTCTTACTTGTTAGATTATGTTGGGTTACCACAATAACCCTAAAGCAACAGCTGCAACTATTGACTCAGATAGATGGTTGCATACTGGTGACATTGGATATTATGATGAGAATGGACTTTTTTACATTGTGGATAGAATCAAGGAATTGATTAAAGTTAAAGGATTTCAGGTGAGATAATTTATTCCATTTAACTATGTACTGTTAGGACCTTACACATGTTTATATTTGTGTACACTATAATATGTGTATTTGTAGAGAAATGTGCATTGTGAGAGTGAACATTGCTTAAATTATATAAAGCACTAATGCAAGGCTATTGCACCTGTTGTAAGTGCAAACTTAATATGACATGATAATTAAGAGAACAAAATTTAGTAAATGATTTCACTAGGAAATGACCCTAAGAAGTAATAAATAATACAATTGTATTTAAACATTAAAATAACCATTTCAGTAAAATCACATTTTGATGTTTACTTTATAAACAATTTGATAAACTTTATAAAACAAGCGTAGCCATTCCATAATCTGTGCATTTATAATAAAATGAGTCATTTCCTTTTCGCTCACTAGTTTTAGTATTAAGTTATACCAAACATATAACTTAATACTAAAATATCTAATATATAACTTACTTTGCACATATCTCCCACCACCCTATTAATTTGCTATGTGACTCAACTCGTAAATGTGCATTATTGCTTCAGATTGTTTTGAAACTAAACTTGACACATTAGTCTCTGAAAGTTACAATGAGAATTAAAAGAATAAAAGAAATGATTTTGTAGTTTCTTGTGCTTTATAGAATAGAATAGAATAAATTTATTACAACACACTAATTTTACAAACAAACAAAAGAAATACATAATAGAACCGTGTTGTAAAAGCAACCCCAACAGGTTAAAAACCCAATTACTCGGGGCACTATCTATACAAAAATAAAATAAGTCATGCCTAAACTATGAAACAAATAACTAAACAAAACAACCAAATACATGTTCAAACACATTATGTACAAATAAACAATAATAATGAAAACATAAAAACTAACATATTATACCTAGCTGTTGAGTCCCATCAAAACTTGCAAACCCACAATCAGCGCTGGTTTAATATAAACAAAGTCTCCCTACGAAACCTCGACAAACCCCAGAAAACATCCATCCTGTGAGTGACCACATTATACAGAGCAATTGACGAGTTCAGTGGCGACGACGCATGTGCATTGGTTCTAATGCGCTCCTGGTAAAGTGGTCGTCTAATTCTTATCCCATAAGGTGGAACGTACCAGCATATCTGTCTTAGGCTCTCAGGATCCTCAATCACGCCACACATAACTCCTCTCAAGAAACACAACCTCAACAAATTTCTCCTAGCTGCTAACGAATTGACTTCAAATGCATTTAAAAATTCTTTATACCTTATAGTCCAAATTTGTTGGTTATTAAATCCAAATTTTTTATAAAATAACACACGCAAAAATCTTTTCTGAACTTTTTCTATCATATTTATTTATATAATATTTTGTTGATGGGGACCAAACAATACAGGCAAATTCTAGCCCTGATCTAACTAGACTATAACTTTCCGAACGACAATATTATTAAAATCCCTCCCCAACCGACAAATAAAACCCAAGGTGGAATAAGCTCTCTTTACTATATTAACAATATGACAACTAAAAGATAAATCTTGTGACATAAGAACCCCCAAATCCTTAAAGTTAGTAACTCTATTCAATAACTGCAAATCAATGTTATAATTGTTAATTAAAGGCTGTAACACTCTATAATATGACATGACGCAACATTGTTATATGAAGAAGAAGTTTATTATTTTCAAACCAAATAGATAATCTAACTAAATTTTCTTGCAAAATTTGACAATCATAACAAGTTTTAATATTTTTTTTAATTTTTAAATTGTTGGCATACATTAAATATTCACAATTATCGAAACACGAAGTTATATCATTAATGAAGAAATTAAACAATAAAGGTCCCAAGTTATTGTCCTGAGGAACACCGGACCCTGTTATAAATCTATTCGATTGTATATTTATGCTATATTATACAATTTTATTTACAGAATGTTTTGAATACTCTAAGATTAAATTTCATTGTAATTTTGATAATTATTGAAACTAAAAATCCGTTATTAAAGGAAGTTTAAGGAGTTTGAAACATAGAGTTATAAAAGACTAAATTTAACCGAAATGAATTAGTATTAGCTCAACTAAATACCATTAATAAAGCTTGACATAAGTTATATACCTCTCTTTCTGTAAATATGGAATTAATAATTTATTTTGTGATAAACAAGGTGTTTCGCGAGAGGTTGGCACAACTTCATCTGATGGTGGGACCTAAAAAAAACAAAATTGTTTATTTGAACATAGGTCCAGGAAAGCTTCATTTTCCAGACATCCGCCATTTTGTTTGTTTTACAAAATAATTCATATCTAGAAAAATGTTTGACCGATTAAGTTCAAACTTGACATGCAGATTAACCTAACGATGATATATTTTAAGAAAATGAGCGATAATATCCAATCATGCTTTTCAAAATGGCAGATGTTTGAAAATTTCAAACCTAGATTACCCAAAAAATGTCAAGAAACCTTTTTTGTAGCCCTTTTAATTCCCTATTGGAATGTGTAACTCTCAAAACAATCAAATGAAGGATAATTGTTAAGTTATGTGTAATAATTGGTTTATTCAACCCGGCATCCTAAACCAACACAGTAAACACAGCAATATTGTATGTACATAATTTTGCTGTCATTATCTTTAACTTAGCTATTATCCTTCATCCGATTGTTTTGACAGTTACACCATCCAAAAGGGAATCAAAAATTCTACAAAAAAATTGTCTTGAAATTTTTTTTTTTTTTTTATGTACGGTTTTTGAGTAATTTAGCTTTGAAATTTTCAAACATCCTTCATTTTGAAACTTATGATTGGATTTAATCGTTTATTTTTCTTGAGATATATCATTGTTAGGTTAAACGTCATGCACTCAATCAGTCAAACCGTTATCTAGATAAGAATTATTTTGTACAAAAAACAAAATGGTAGATGTCTAGAAAACTAAGCGTTTTCGGGTCTATATTTATATGAACTTTTTTTCTTATTTTGACCCATAGAACCATTCGCCGAAGTTTGGCACTTTACTTATGGGACTCCTGTATGTGACTACATTATATCTGGTCTCTTAAATCACTTTTAATATTTGTTATATCATTAAGTTCATATGCTATATTTATGGGATCATCTAAATGATAAATATTGCACCTGATAGGGTCCTCCAATGTTAATACAGATTTTTGGCATTTGATCTTGATCAAAATAGCACTTTTCAAATAGAAATTTAAATTTTTGTATACTGAATTTTACTGTAAAATGTACATTACTTTTATAGAATGTAATATGTGTAGGTACCACCAGCAGAACTGGAAGAGATGCTAAGGTCTATGCCTGGAGTAAAGGATGCCGGAGTGGTAGGAGTGGCGGATGAAAGATCTGGAGAAGTCCCAATAGCTTTTGTTGTGCAATCATTAAGTAATCCAGCATCAGTGTCTGATATAAAATCATTCATGTCACAGAAGGTTGCTCCTTATAAACAACTATCGGATATTGTATTTGTAGATGCTATACCCAAGTCAGCATCTGGAAAAATATTGAGACGTGAAATAAAAGAAACATATTTAAAGAAAAAACAAAAGAATATTGTTAAGTAGGAATATTTTTATACAAACTACTTTGATCAAATGTCAGATATGTATTATGTTGTATTATAATATTTTAAAATAATCAATTTTGTTTATATCGCCCTTATTAAAATATTATAAAATAAGTAGTATAACTAATTTCATTTATTTAATGAGTTCCTATGTTTCCCTACCTTGTCATATTATCCTAGATTCAAAAAGTTTTTCCTTCGTAGTTAACAAAATATATTTTTTTAAATATTTCAAATATTAACACTGGCTAGTAATTATTGTATGGTTTAGCCTCGTCCACACTTGCAGACTTGTCCACGGTGTTTCCAGCTAGTTGGCCAACAAGTCTACATGTTTCTGGAGACAAAATACAATGTTTTCTGTTTCCCAAACAAACAGGGAACACGGAGACAAGATAACTACTTTGTCTCAAGTCTGCATGTGTGAACGTATCTGTTGACAAGAAACCGGATACAACCCGCAACTGTCCTGCGCATGATTCTGGAATGATTTATCTCTTTGGATATTTTGAAGGTGTATTGCAAACTGGTATATGAATCACCACTTGCCAGGTACCTCAAAGTTACAGCAAGTCGAACTGTGGCTGAAATTGAAGCTCTGTAGCGAGTACATTTCTTTGTTATCTTTGACCCAACAAAGCTTAACAGAATCTCAAAATCTGTTGGGGTCATTCTTGTAAAGTTTCTGAAACCTGTGCCATCTTTTAATCGGAGGTCCGATAGTAAGTTTTGACCATAGTACGAATTTTCTTTGAGAAACTTGCGGGTCCACCATAGCCTCTTCCTCGGTAAATTAGTAGCCATGTAGTTCAGAAAGATAAATCACACACTAGCTAAAACCACGTCCTCTAGTCATCATTTCAACAAACACTGGCTGGCTAGTGTGGATGCAAAACAAGTTGGAAACTTGTACCAGAAACTGTGTCAGCTGACTGTCTGCATACACAGTCTGCAAGTGTGGACAAGGCTTGAATACAAAAACAACTCTGCATGTTACAATCTCATTATATACTTTGATGACACTGTGTAACGTTTTTACACTATCTTTGCCCGAAATCTTACTTTCCATCATACACTTATACATTAGGGCGTACATACACACCGGCTTGCAGGCGCCACCGACATTTTTGTAGTACATGTATCACACACCGGCAGCACTAACCAGACCCGTAGCGCTGCACAAAAAGTTAATGTAATACAGCTCAGGGGTCTATTCGCCATTTTTTTTTCTTGTTATATCAGCTTTGACTACAACGCTGTGCAGAAGCTAACGTTTTGCGTTTGTGTTTCCACATCATGTAGTGTGTTTTCTTTACCATATGCTTTAATAAGCCGTACACCAGGTAAAATAACTAATTTTATTTAATATGTAGCATGTAGTCCAGCAGATATCTGAATATTTCCATAATTTCAAATGTTATTAATATTAGTTACTGTTTGTTGTGTGTGACCTTTTGTGTTTTGCGAAAGGCATTTTATAATTTTAATTAACCCCATGAATTTTGATATTTTGTAAAGCCTGAACTATACCATATAGCCTGAACAGTGTTTTAAATAATTAGCCTGGAAAATAGACAATTTAAACTAAAGTGAGTCCATGTAAGATTAACTATAAGTTATAAACTATGCTCTAAGGAATTCCTGCACCAACTATAATTCAGCCAGTTAATTAAAAACAGCATATTTCTTTTAGATTTCCAGAGCCAAAGTGTAACTCTGTACCAATTAACAATTGATCTTTGATTACTAGTGCAACTTGTAATTTATAAAGTCATATTACATCAAATTGACACGTTAAGACAGTTTACAACAGGACTAATTACAGCATGGCTGCTGTAAACGTGCTGTAATTTTATTCTAACATAATATTTTACTTTTGGCTATATAAAAAAACTAATGAATATATTATGTTCTGGTCCTTTAGAGAAATAAATGTGACTTCACCTTCGCTGCTACAGCTTACTTCTACGCTGTTTCAAAGAAAAAGTGCAATTATTTAATCAATAACTTACTATAAAAAATAAACAGAAAAAGGCTATTATAATCAGTATGAACTTATCATAAACTGGCAAAACTTAGTGATTTTTCAGAAATATAAAAAGGCTTTTAAACAATTTTTATGTAATTAAAATAGTATGTTGCTGTAATATATATGTTATTTATTAAATAATAAGGGCGGTGAGGTACCTATTTTTAACACTACGGACCCCAAGGGTCAGAAATCAAAATTTTTCTTTCTATAAATATAATGACGTCATAATTACAGTAATACTTTAAGTACAAAATTTTATATTGCAGTTTTTTTTTATTACATACAATGCGCATATATATATATTTTTTTTTAAATAAACGTTGGCCAACTTATAATATACCAATTTATTTTGTAAGTACTATTGTATGAACTAATGTTTAAGACCATATGTGCCATAAGCAAATTTTCTTTCTTCTTTGATTAACTAAGTCTAAAATTAAATAATATAATTAAATACAGGGTGGGTTTTTCTTTAATTTTTTGTAAGGGAGGGAATTAAATAAAACATCTGTTAGCATATTTTTGGGGCGTATATCATTTCATTCTTTTATTATAACTAAGGGCGTATCAATTTTTTTTAATAAACTAAAGTTTATTGTTATAATATGTGTACATTAATTGTATTTATCCAATAACCTGTCAAGGAACATTTCAGATATCTCGACTTCGCTATTAAGGTAAGACTTGTGTCTGGTAAATTTTACTTTTTATAAACATAATGTATGTACCATCCATAATTTAGGCTCAGTACGCATTCCACATTGTTTCTACTTTTGGATGGTAACAACTGTAAGCCTTCTTTTTTCGATAATCACAGTAGGTTTTTAGTGTTCTGAACCAAATAAAATGGAACACTAATTAATGGCATCACCATGGTGCCTATCTGTCACAGCAGTTTTTCTCAAAGGCAGTTTGACATATCAAAGCTGAAATTTGGCATAGTTATAGTTAGTGATTGCCTAACCACAGATTTGAAATAAGAGAAAATTAACTTTGATATCTTCTAGGACTTTAATTTGTTTGGTCTATCCTTCACACTGTCTATTAATATTAAAAAATGTATTAACTTCAAATAATTGTAACATTTTTTTAAATTGTTTACTCTAGTGGTACTACACTCTTGATCATTGTTTTACTTTCTCTTTCTATTCTGATCTTGTTCAGAATTAAAATTCAACCAATAAACACATTACATTCCTTTCTTAGTTTACTAATAACATAGATCATGAATAATAAATAGATCTTGCATCCATACAGGGGCTGTGTGCCGAAAAAAGGAAAATAGGTTGTCGCGAAAATAGTACATGATTGCGCCACGAGGTAGCGCTGGGGAGAAATAATTGGTAGCATTGGTGTTTCATACAGCTTTCGTCGTTTCCCCAATAGATAACACCACTATCGTCGAATTTCCAGTGGAACAAAATATTGCATTGGATCGGAGTTCTATTAGGTTATCCAAATACAATGCTAATATGCTTAAGTCCTATATCTTATATTTTTCTGAAGAATGTTAACATGAATTGTATAAATTTTATAATTGACGGTTACTATTTCTTAGAAATTTGAGTTGGAATTCTGTAATTTTTCTTTGCAAATATAATATGTTGTCTAATATCTTCCTTTTTGAAAGGTACCATAATTATTAAATTCAAACAAACATTTGTTGATCCATTGAGGACTTGCAATGGGTTAACAAACAGTTATTATTTAATTATTTATATTTTCCTGGTTATTAATACTTTTATATTATAGCACTATTAAATTTATTAGGTTATTAAACCTCCAATAGAAACGGTATAGACAAGAATGCTTGTAGGTTAGAGTTGTATATATTTGTTCAAACATGGTTTTGATTAAATCCATTGATATTAGAACATAAGTTTATTAAAATTTCATATCAACACCATTCCGTGTGAAAATTTCAACGTCAAAATTTGTGAGTTGTAATTCAAATATAAATTACCCAGTAAATTAGCAATGTCTCAATGCCCTCTTACTCTTACAATACAACTAAGATAAGATGAAAGATTATTTCACAGTTCACAGTGAGTGTGAAAGTTGATATACTATAGGTAAAAAGTGGTATCAGTTGGCTATTTTTGCTAGTAGCATCATCACTAGTAATAATATTTATACCACTGACCTAAGTTATTTTAATTTAAAATATAAGTTGTAATTTAGTCTTACTTCTTTAGCAAATCATACTTTTTTAACATGTTATTTTTTTTGTAACTTTTACTGTACAGAGTTTTTTTTTTTAACTTGGCACCTTTATTTATACTCAAAAACTATATATGATATACATATTAATGTATATGTATAGTTAAAGAGAGGAATTAGTTAAATGTTATTTATTGAAGTGTATTTATATATGACGGAGAGTGAGAGTACTGACCGAGCAATGAACAAGTGAACGTATGCAAGATTTACGATAATTATTTTAGGAGAAATCGTATCAGGGCAGTGTGTCTTAAATTTTGTACAGTAATTTATGTTTCAAGTGTTCTATATGTGTTTATGTAACGTTTATTAGTTCAAATCTAACGTGCATCTAAACAAATGCAATCAAGTAATTTCACATCAGTTTGATAATGCCTAAGTAAAATAGGTCAAATGAACGTCACCAAAAAATCAATACATTTATTGGGCTGTAAGCAGAAAACAAAAAAGTATTTACATTTGTATGTATTTTTGGTAATGCACAACAATACAACCAACTAGTTTTAGAATCACGGAATTCTGCCTCTTGTGATAGCTTCAACAAAAGGATATAATAAATTAAAATTAAATCTGATGTCTTGTTTTCTTAATTTATTAAAAAGTGATTTTCTATTCTAATATTTTTATAATTTAAGTAAAATTTTAATAAACTTTGGTCTGAAAAAGGTTGATTTTAAGTTAGGTTAGGTTCCTTACTGAGGCATGAAAAAATAAACACTAATAAATACAGGGTGATTCAAAAAGTACTTTACATATTTGAAAAATCATATTAATTTATTCAGAGAACCTACAGAGGTAATTTTAGTGTCAATTTGTAGGGAAACATATCAAGTTGTTTACCTTAAACTGTAGATGCTCTATGTGACTTCCGTTGGTGATCCTGCACACATCCCATCGGTAGTCAGTTTCCTCCCAAACTCGCTGTAGCATTGCAGGAGTAACTTGATCAGCGGCGGCATAGAATCTCGCTCTAAGCTCAGGTAGAGAAGCCGGCAAAGGAGGTACATAGACAATATCCTTTATGAATCACCATAAGAAAAAATCTAGAGGTGTCAGGTCTGGGGAACTTGGAGGCCATGCAATTATCGCATCACAACCAATCCAATGACCTGGAAAGTGGTAATTCAGAAAATCTCGGACATCAGTCAAGTAGTGAGGTGGGGTGCCATCTTGTATGAAATAAACATTGTGTTCTTTGTCTCATTGATCTGTGGTATCAAAAATTGTTGTAACATGTCTAGGTGCACTATCCCGTTGATGGTTCTCGCTTCGAAAAAAAAGGGGCCGTAAATTTTGTTCTTGCTCAATGCACAAAAAACATTTAGGGCTATCACGAACATGTTGCAATGTTTAATGTGGATTGCCACTGCCCCAAATCCTGCAGTTATGTGTGTTAACCTTGCCAATTAGTGAATAGTTGATTCGTCAGAAAAGATTATGTTGTCCAGGAAATGTTCATCCTCATCTACTCGATTTAACATATCTGCACAGAAGTTCTTACGGGCAATCTTATCAGTGTCTTTTATTGCTTGTAAAATCGTAAATTTTTAAGGTTTTAAATGCAAACGTTTTTTCAACACTCGCCAAACAATTGTATGAGGGACTTGCAATTCGCGAGATGCAATCAATTTCGTAGGGCTGATGACAAAACTTTGTCTCACTTGCTCAACGACTTCGTCAGATGTGCTTGGACTCCCTGGTGATTTATTATGTCTTACCGAACACCCTGTTTCTACAAACATTTATGCCACTCATAAATTGTAGGCCTACTAGGATCTTTAGCGTACTTGGTAGAAAAATTAAGCTGAACTGTTCTCGCCGACTTTGATTCTTCGAGCCAAAACACACAGCAAGCACGCTCGGGTCCAGTGAAGGCAGCCATCTTTGACGCAACTGCCGCTAGCGCTCGTGATGGTGCGATTCAGCACTAGCGAACTACACGAGTCAAAACTTTTGATGTGTTTCCCTACAAATTGACACTACAATCACCTCTGTCGGTTCTCTGAATAAATTAATATGATTTTTCAAAGTTTTAAAGTACTTTTTGAAACACTCCATATAATATGTAAAAAATGTTCAAGCTGTTTTGTAGGTTTTCTGATTAACAGATCCATTCATAAAATCAATTTTAACTTTTTACGTCTACTTATTTTTGTGTTTACCTTTCGTTTTCTCAATAAAGCACTTCTTGACTGGAAATCATCTTGTTCCAGACATTTTAAATATAAAAACTTAAATTCACTGCCATAAAAATATTGGCATAGCAAACTGCTGTTCTTGATATTCTAAGAGATTGAATGATCCAATTTCATTTCTGTTTTGGGTAAAATATATTGATTCCATTCATAACATTGCTCTTTGTTTTGTATCTGGAGTTTTTCATGTTAGTCCCATTTGTAGTCTGTTTGTCATTCACATGACAAATAGCTACAACTGTTGTATACAGTGTGTGTCTTATGCTCAAACCTTCTCATCATATTTATGATATAGTATTTCACAATCCATTAATATTGAGCAGTACGAATTCCGCAAACAATCAACTGCTTTTTTTGGGATCAGTACTATCTGTATCCTTAATGATTTGGGTCTTGTACTATCTACGAGGCATATTCTTAAAGCAAGTACCGTTTTGAAAACAAAACTAGTAAAACATTTTTTCAAGCCAATTTTATTTTATATGAAAGAGGATACCTTAAACTATTTCTCTACTTAGTTTCCGCCAATGTTCAAACACTTGCTACTGCGGGTGACCAGTTTTTCTATACCTTCTTCTTCGAAACTTCCCGCTGTTGACAAAAGCCATGACTCCATATCTTTTTCACCTTATCATCAGATCCAAAGTGCTTGCAGCCTAGCTCGCTCCTCATGTGTAGGAACAAGTGGTAGTCGTACGGCGCCAAGTCCGAGCTGTGTGACAGGTGATCGAACTGCTCTCAACGAGACTGTCGAATCACCGTTTAAGTGTCACCAGCAGTATGGGACCGAGAATTGTCATGGAGCAACACAATTCTTTTACTGAGCATTCCTCTCGGATTGTTTTGAATTGCACGCCGTAGTTTTCTCAAAGTCTCACAATTTCGTGCCGCAAAAATGGTTTCAGCTCTGGGAAGAAATTCAGTAAGCAAAAACCCTTTCCTATCCCAGAACACTATACACATGATAGTGCTGACATTGTCGTTTTGAACTTTTGTTTTTTCGGAGATTGAGTGTGTCACCACTAGATTGATTGTTGCTTCGATTCTGTTGTGACATGACAAACCCAAGTTTCATCACCTGTCACAATTTAGTTTAAAAAGTTCTCTAACTCTTCACTGTACCCTGTGAGGAATGTCAAAGCACTGCCAAATCGCTTGGTTTTGTGAAGATCAGTGGGCATTTTTGAATCCCATCGGAAACACACCATGTGATAAAGTAAGCAGTCTGTTACAATTTCTTACAAAACAGTTCGTGACATCTGCGGAAATTCGTCTGAAAGCGTTGTCATTGTGAAACGTCTGTTCTCATGGATTTTTTCATCAACTATCCTTATCAAATCATTGTTGACAACAAAAGACCGATCACTCCGAGCCTCATTTCGACTTTCATTAAACATTCTAACCCACCTTCTCACCATTCAACCACTCATTGCGTCTTCACCGTAAACATCTTTACCTTGACGATAAATCTCGGCCGGTTTCACATTACTTGAGTTCAAAACTCGAATTACAGCAAGAATCTCATAGTCTGCGGGTTCAGTAATTGTCTTAAACATTTCAAATATGCACAGCAAAGTAAAAGTACAACGTACAGCAACCAAAATGGCGTCAGTTGAGAGCCAGTGAACAAGAAAGACTAGAGCACATGCGCGGAACGCCAACCGCAGCGCATCGGCGGAGCTAGGATGAAGCGGTACTTACTTTATGAATATGCCTCGTATTATGTTTGTAAATAAACTATGTTATGTTGGTCCACTGACAATTTGAAAGTTATGTGTTGATCTCTCGCAATCTAGTTACTTTAAAGCACTCCTGGTGTAGTTTTCCAGGAGTTTAAGTCTAAATGCAATCTCTACATATCAAGTTGTATAATTTTCACTGATGGCTTTAAACTGGACAATAGAGTAAAAGGAGTATTTGTTTTGTAAGAAAACACTTTCAAATATGAATTAACTTAGCTTCTTCTGTATTACAGCAGATCTCTTTACAATACTCAAAACACTGAATTCTATATCCCCAACATCGGTACTTCTATCACCTTTCTTATATGATCTGATTTAAGAAGTACAGATTCCTCACGCCGGCAATGCACCCCGAGAGGGGAAGTAAGGCCCGGTCCCCACGCTGTGTTTGTTGTGTCCAACGTCACCAGTACAACCTCCATAAAAAATTATAGACCTCCGTTCTTCACTGTACACCCTAGTTTGTCACTGTAATGTAACGGTAAATAAAAGTGATAAACACATTTTTCTTAGTGAACAGGACGTGTAAAAATTAGTTGTTTTATTTATAAATATATACAAGTGTCACAAAAAAACCTTATCGTGCTATAATACAGGATCGGATTCTATGCATTATGATAAATTAAAATATTCAGAAACATTTTACGAATTCGGGTTAGTTTTTTTTAGTTTTTTGTTAGTTTTTTATACTGGAAATATGTGAACCAAGGGTTGACAAATCTTTTGCGCATGTGTTAAAAATTATGAGGAGAATGCGTTCTTGGAATCGACAAATAAAGAGAGCAGGAAGGCAGGAAGTATTTCCTGAGATACCCTTCCCGTTACATCATCCTATTTACTTTTCCCACACAAACTTCTTATGTGTATTCAGTGTATTAACTAACTTTCACCAACCTGGCAACTAACAATACAATTTTAAAAGAATGCAAAACCTAAAACTAACTTTAACCTAACTAAACTTTAAATAATACAGTATGATTAAAACAAGATAGTATTATGGTGTCACTGGATCTACGGAACAGTCAGGATCGCACCAAATCAAATGTATTCATTACAGGAATTACCTTCCTCCTGACTAAACAAAAGGTCGTACAGAAAATTGTTTTGAATAAAAAAGTTAATTCCACTAATTATCAACAACTTTCTCGCAAAAAGTTTTCTTTTTGCCTAAAAATACAAAAATTTCTCGCTTTGAACATTTTTGCTGTCATCACTTTTATGTTATAAAAAACTTAGTAAAATTTTGCATCACAGTTATAACATTTTATAATTTTGTATGAAACAAAACCTTACTTATTTATAGATATTTGTCATAGTTTTCCCTAAAATGTGAAATACTTTTTTATAAAAAGGTTGTAAGCAAGTACGTAAAGTTATAAGAATGTGAGCGCTGTCTATTTCCTCAGTTAAATGTTATTTGTGAACCTATTTTTTTGTGGAATTGGTTGTACCGCCAAGGCAGGTTTAAGGAGAAGTAGACTGTAGAAGGAATGACTCGCCCATTAGGTCAAGTGCACTCCTAGTTTGCTCGAACTGTACTTTTGAATCCATACAAGGTATGTAATCCCCTAACTCTTTGGTTGATGATATTCTGTGCTCCATGAACAGACTTTGGCTGTGAGGGGTTGGGATGTCATTCTATTGGGTTCCAGGTCAAGCTAGAATACAGAGGAATACTAAAGAATATCAGCTGCAAAGGAAGCCATGCACTTATCGCCTATTATGGAGTGTGTACAGTCAGCCGACTTTGTGCCCATATTGAATCAAACCTTATTTAGATGGAAGGAAGAAGAGTAGGTTACACTATAAATAAACTGAAAGAGATCAAAGATAGTCAGTCCACGGATATTTAAGTCCAAAGCCGGCGAGAGAAAGTGGTGGTTTCTTGTCTACGCATTGGCCATTCCATGATAACCGATAGGTTTCTGATACACTATAGGGACCCGCTACTTTGTCCGTACTGTTCTTTCCATCTGCCCTGTAAAAAATTAAAGCTTGTCTGTAAGAGATTTCGTCTACCGAATTGCATTCAAATAATGTTGGGTGATGATACCAACACCATTGATATGGTTTTAGCGTTTCTCCTGTTTCAGTTTAAAAGGAAGGTCAATAAGGATAAAATAAAACTAAGACTTTACATTTACATATTTATAAACTAAAAAATATTACAAATGAAACTTAAACAAAACTTAGAAAAAAGTGCAAATTAAGCTAAAAATATGATTTATATAATGTCGTACATGTTTAATATGATGGTCAAAGTAAATCAACAAAATAAGTAATAACAAATATTTATATTTTCAAATGTACAGTTTTGACAACCCTACAGTTGAAAGTAATGGATTTCAAAAAATTGTTTTATTTACTGGAGAAAATTTGGCTGTGACTAAAGAGAGGGCTTCCTACATTGTTACATTAAAGGCCTCTTGGACAATTAAGTGTGAGTTTTTCTTTTGATATAGTGAATTCTTCATGTTAAATTAATGGAAGAAGAAAACCATTAAAGTAAAAATAAATTCTCAACATAAAAGTTTGAATTACCTATTACTTAATGCGGAATAATTTTCATCAATCAGAATTCTCTTCCTATGGGCTTCATATAATACACTTTTCCTTACACAAAAGTTTCTTTGATATCTATTGAAATAATACATTTATGCAAAAAAATAAAACGAAACTGTTTGTATTTAAATTATTTTGATTTGGAATTTAAATAAATCTCTCTTATGATGCGTCTCAATATTTTACCTGAGGGAGACTTAGGTATAGCATCAACAAATACAACATCTGATAGTTGTTTAAAATTAGCTACTTTCTGTGACAAAAATGATTTTATATCAGACATTGTTGCTGGATTAGTTGATGATTGAACAACAAAAGCTATGGGAACCTCTCCAGCTCTTTTATCAGGTACTCCAACAACTCCTGCATCTTTAACTCCTGGCATAGCTCTTAGTAGTTCTTCCAGTTCTGCTGGTGAGACCTAGAATAGTTCAAATTTTGTTTAGTTAACAACAGACTAAATTATGGCCCATGAATTGAATTGTCTGTTATTGTTCAACATACATTAGTTTATAATTTTTTTAAATAATGATTGCTGTTCTCAATTTTAATTAGTTTATATTTCATCTGCATCCTTCATCTGTTGGTAGTGGTTACAACTAAAAACATGCTGCTATCATTAGTTGATAATTATTTTACTATTGCGTTCAGTGGCATAACTACTATGGGCAAGTCTCTCGGTATAAAAGGGCAAAGGGCCGAGAAAAAACCAGTATATTAAAATATGTTAGAAGTGATGAAATAAATTATGATTTGTGTGCTCGAACACTAAAATGGATAGAATAAAAGTTGAACACAAAATCTCACAACTAATATGTTCACTTGAGTTGGTAAACAAATTAGTTGCAAGATTTTGTGTTCAAGCTATATCAAGTTATCTTCTCACAAGTCAAGCTCAATAGTTACTTACTACAATGGAGTTTTGGAAAAGTAAATTTTAAATGTTCGATGCAATATTAAACCTGTTATCTTTTATTAAATTGCATTTGCTATGAGTTTGGGTTTTTTAACTCATCATTGAACGGATCATTTTAGCTAAGCGAACGGATACTATAGCTCCATGATTGATAAATTACCACATAAACGTAGGATAAACAAACAAAACCCTATTCCACATACTAAGAATGATATTAATAAATTTGTTTCTGTTGAATATTCCAATATTGTTCTGCATATACTAAAAAATACTTTTGCAAAATACAAAATTAACAATACTTTTCGCACCAATAATAATGTTCAAAAGTTATTACGACCCAAACTTTTGACTCCATCTGAAAGGAAGTCGGATGTGTACAGAATTAACTGTAATGATTGTGACAGCTTTTATGTTGGACAGACAGGCTGAGCACTTAAAGAACATTTTAAAGAACTTTTGCCATATAACAACATTCGTAAAGTGAATTCAAACTTTGCTGAACATTTAATAGATTTCAACAATTCATACACATATTTTGAGACAAATTTGACTCCACTTCATTTTTGCAAAAAGGGAAGACTCTTGAACGCACTTGAATAATTCAAAATTTATAAAGAATTCAACAACTATCCTTCCAATATATTAAACGACCCGCTGTCATATAAGAGTAATGACTTGTATGACACAGCCCTTGGCTATCACAAAACCGGTTGTCTAGCTACGCACTGATGCTTTCGTAATGAGAAAGCAAATCCCTAGTGAGATTTAATAAACCGAGGAGATTTTGCAAAGTCTTATTGAATCACATTTTATATAAGTTTCTTGATAACATTAGTTAAAATTAATGAACAACAGTATTTAAGTTAAAAAAAACACAAATGAAAGGCAACATTTATCTAAGTTTTTGCTCTATTCAAGATATTACCAAAAAAGGTACAGTAAAAGTTCATAAGACCAAAATTATAGATCTTACCAAATCTGCAGTAAATTCCATTTTGATGGAACATACCATTTAGCCCGGGTTGACTTAAAAAAGTAACTGCACCAAATTGAATGTTAAATCTTAAAATTGTTCAAATTTGTTTCCTATTAAAAAATAAGCAGTCCTGAACAGCAAACCACTTCAACTAAACTTTCAATAAGTAACCAAACAAGTGATAAAGCTTTAATTTTCAGAAAATTAGACTTACTTGAAAACCTTTCACTTTAATTAACTCTTTGATCCTGTCAACAATATAAAGTAATCCATTTTCATCATAATGACCTATGTCACCAGTATGAAACCAACCCTCAGAGTCGATTGTTGCAGCTGTAGCTTTTGGATTGTTAAGGTAACCTAGCATAACCTAAACAGAAGAACAAAACATAATTCAGGTTAATCTATATATATATATATATATATATATATAATCCAAATACCACTCACTGACTCACTCATCATGAAATCTCAAAAACCACAGAACGGATTGGATTAAATTTGGTATGTAGCTTCCACTAGGGCCCTAGGTGCACGCTAAGAAATTCACCTACAAAAAATTTGAAATTTTAGAGGGGTTTGGGGGGATCAAAGTTACTAAAAAGAAAATATCGAATGGATTGGAATGAAATTTGGTATGTAGCTTCCTCTAGGGCTGGCTAAGAACAGTTTTCAAACAATTTGTAATTTTAGGGGGGTTTGGGGGGGTCAAAGTACTCAAAATCCCCATAAGAAATACTTAGTGTAATATATTTATTGATATATTTTTTTTTTTTTAATACACATTTAACTTTGATTTGTCTATATTCAGTGCAAAGCCGGATCAGGCAGCTAGTTGATTATATTTATCGTAATATTGTCTGAATATTTTAAACTTTTTATAGTATTCTTAATTAATCTGCATGTTGCAGCCTTATTAAAAAAGTAATATGTTTCTATTTTACTCTCATAGATAAGTCTTTGTGTCATTGAAATACCCAAATATTTTTGAAAAATGGATTATTCTAAAAATGTTTAGATACTATGTTCAAGTGCAAATATAAGCAAAGAGTAATAAACTAGTTGTAAATATGTATATTTGGGAATCAAAATTACTCATAAATAGATTAACTAAGAAAATTCTGTTCAATTGTGAGTCAAACTCGCAAAATAAGGTAAGAAGCCTAAATTTATTCTCAACTTTATTTTTTTCACTAAAATTCTGGTTTTCTTGTTCATTTCACAAAGTAAAATAGCTTGATTATTTCTACAATGGATTTGCAAATAACAGTACTAGTTAAAAAAATAACTGAATGAACTTCCTGTTAGTACAATGCATTTTCCATTTTTTTTTTTTTTTTTCCTTCTTTAATGACCCAAATTTAATCTGCTACGCTATTTTAGTGTCAACGAAAGGAAATATACAACAAAATATCACAAATTAATAAAACTGTTGAATGTCTTTTTTTCAAATGGTTTATAATATGTATAAACATTAAATATACAGTTCTAAATAATAACGGGTTAAAGTCAATATAGCATGAATATAATTGTTTCAAGAAAAGACCAACTAAGTTTTGGATCCCAGGGACAAAATTTGAAGCATTCGTGGGGAACGGAATAAGGGACAGTTGATGAAACAACTATGGCAGACTGTTCTGTAAATGTATTAAGATAAATGTAAATAAATCGAAGGTTAAAATAACATCACTTGCTTGCAGACAAATGATCTTGTAACACTCTGAAAAGGATACTTCCAAGTCGACTAAAACTATAAAATAAAACAGCAACAGAACAATTTTAAACGTAACTTCATTATATTACTTACCATTCAGTTCTGAAAGTTTAACTATATTTATTGTAACAACTCCCGACAGAGTGCAAGACAGCAATAGAGGATCTGCAGGGAATGGAACTGGTCAAAGGGATGAAATTAAAACTCTTTACTTTAAGGCTCGGCAGACCCAGCCACCATCTTGATTTTCAACTCCCGTAAGAGCAATGTTAAACGGGTAATAAGATTACTGGAGTAATAATGATCAGAAAATTATTCGAAATGTGTAATTTTAAAGGTTATTAGCCTACTTACTGTGCGTCCAGACTTTAGTTGGCAGTACGGGAAAGGCTATGCTAATGCATTTCATATGAAGTTTCCGTACTACTACCCGCACTGCTGACATCGGCTGCTCTATGAATTCACTGAATGTGTAGATGATGACGTAATTTAGTAAATGGTATCAAATAAAAGCTAATAAAACTGTCTTTCCTCATGTGACACCAAGAAATGTATACACATTTGTTATATATTTTATATAGGCTTTTATAAATGAAACGTAATTGAGAAGGACATTATAAATGTAACAAGCGGGTACTTTTTTTAATTTTCGGTCAGGCAACTTTTTTAAGCGGGAAAGTTGTACAAAAATAGATAAATTTAATTTTTGTAATTTGACTGTTTTACTTGGGCTGCTTAGTTTAGGCAGTTTAGGAGTATATGTAATGTGGTTTCACAAAGAATATAGGCCTAGTAAATCATTGTGCTCTTGTCGACACGAATGCATGATTAACAACAACAAAGCTCACTAACTCACACTTTACATTTTAAATAACACTAAAATGTGCACTACTGTCTCGACAAACACACCCAAAACCATTCGAGAACAAACTTTAAGCAATGAAATGGAACAGAAGAGGAATCTATTCTTTATCTGTTTACAGGAAACGCCAGAGCATTTTGTTATTTCTGTTGTCACAACACTTAATTGCACCAAAACTGTTCCTTTATAACAAAAATAATATTATTTGTAGTCTTGGGTTTCTTTGTTTGTTTATGGTTACTGCAAAACAATCTTATAACATACTGTAGGCTACATTCCTTTTTTTATTTATTACACAGCCATAATTGTATTTTATCGACATTTATTACTTCTTAAATCATTTTCATATTACTGTTCACAATACTGAATATAACTTGGAGTCCAGGGGGTAACTATAACTTGTGAACATTATTTTTAATGCATTTGTAAGTAATGGTAACGCCTTTGTCAACATGCAGACGCGTCACGGCGACAGCCACAGTCGCATGTTATCAGGACGGGTAGTAGCCCCGCAACCGTCCATATGTCCTGTACTGCCAACTAAAGCCCAGACGCACAATAGGTTAGGATATCTTTTAGTTTTTTAAATTTGTTTTTAACTAAATTTGTTCTTTGAATAAACTCAAAATCAAAGTTAGTGATTTTATTTCTTATTCAATAATGCAAATATCAAAAATGTTAAAAGATCACCACATTCAAAGTTTAATTACCTTTCAAATAAAAGTAATTTCAATAATTTTGGATAATTTATGATGTAAAAATCAACGTTATTATGGAAGCAAGTACGCACTGAATTTGTGTTCTTACTCGAGTGTTTAGCCTGCACTCTGGTGTTATCACATCAACTTGCTGCTCACGGAGGAATACTAGAAAAATAATATATCCATTAATGTTCAATGTGTGAGAGAAAGCTGTGTTTAATAACACTTAATACCATACGCAAGCCCATTTCAGTACGTTTACAGTCAGGATTACGTCTGTAAGCCTCTATTTTCCGCCTTTATGAAGTTCCCTGTATTTGCTAGCGGAAGAATAAAAAACTAGCAAACGCAATTCTAGTAGTGTACAGCTCTGCCACTTGGAGATCTGCGTTCAACTCAGAAATATTTGTTCACTCCTGCCGAGCCTTAAGTGTTCCATACCATAACTTATACTTATTAACTATTATTTGTTAAATTATTTCAATTTTTTATTATTGCATTTTTTATAGGCATTACTAATTAGTTCCCCCTTTGTCCTTAACATTATTCTTTAGTCCTTTTGCCTAAAACAAATTTGTATGACAGAGGGGACCATGGTGATTCCTTTAGTTCTGTGTTTTTCCATTTTTAATTCAAAATACTAAAAGGTAAAACAAGAAGGAAACAATGCCCCAGCTTTTACATAAACATATTTGTCTTCGAAAATCAACTTGTTAATTCTTTATATTAATCGATAAACTATCTTCAAAAATGCAATATTAATCACACTGATATTACTGATATCTACTGGAAATTTATTTGGAGTGAAGCTCAATAGTCTTCTTCATACTAATATTTTGCATTTCCACAGTTAGTGTTCTGCAGTTTCCAAGTATAGGTTACACATTCAGCATTTCAGATATCCCATAGCATTCAGATATTTCTTGAAAGCTCTGTGTCTAGTTGAGAAGCTTAAGAAATTGATTTCATTTGCTTTGTGTTATTGTTTCTTTGTCTATTTTCGTATTTCTTGTGAATGGTTGTCTTTGCCAGGTTAACGGACAGATCATCCTTCTCACACCAGTCTTTGATCATTCTTAATGCTCTAATCATTAATTTAATGCTAGAACATTTAAAAACTTGCCTTTAATCAGTACTACAGTTTCATCTGCCTTAACATATATATCGAAATCTAGCTTAATTAGGTCGATTTTCAATGTGTCAACTACCATGTGTCATAGAATGGAGAGAGTATACAGCCTTGAGAAGTACCTCTCATTGTCTTCACAACCAGTTTCTTTCCATAATGGGTTATTCAGATTGTTCTATTCCTTGGCAATGACTCTATCTAATTGCAGATGGTTGATTTCAAATTTGTTTTTTTAAATGCACGATGTATAATTTATGAACAAAACAAATGCTCCTTGTATATCAATAAATGAACCCAAATTGAATTTTTTATCGTGTATTACTACTTTGATTGTGCTTACCAGTTGATGTAGAACTATTTCGAACGACTTCCCTGACTCATAAGCATGTTGATTGAAATAAATAGGATACCTTGTAAGAACCCCACTTTGTATAACATGTATCTGTATTCCATTTTCGATTGTTTTTATTAAAAAGTATAATAGACAGATTGGTTAGATCACTATCGGGTCTGTATTATTTCAGTTTCCAGGTTTCAGGACAAACATTACTAGGTTACACCTCTAGTAACCTTAATTGGTAAATAAAACAAGCCAGACTGGCTCTGACAGTTTTACATAGATGAGAAAGAAGGGATTCCGGACCCTTTGGAATCAAGGCTGGAAAAATTCGATCCTCGCCTGATGATTTAAATTTATTTATGACCCACAAAACCCACGACATAGTAATAACTTCCTCCAATCAGGTCAGGATACTCTCTTAGTAGCCTTCTGTACCTGCTGACTTTGGTCGACGCTAATTTACGTCATTTATATGTTTCCCGGAAAGTGTGTTTTAAGTTCAATGCAATTTATTATTCCTTTTTAGACAAACTCACATTTTTTATAAGGCATTTTTTATCACATAATACATTGATAATAAAATAAATTTGTGAGTAAGCACTAAATCACAATGAATACACATAATATACAAGCCAATATTATATTATACAAAATGCAACTAAAATAATAAAGCATCCACATAAACAAACACAGTTATATACAATTGAATACCTAATAAATACAAATTCTTCAGCTTCTGAGATGTCAAATATAATAATTCTGCAAAATATGCATCGGCAATGAAAAGGAAAATAGATTCAATTATGGACTATAAGACATCATACACCAATAGTATGTAAATTATTACTTCTTTCATAAAATATTAATCAGTTATTACAATTTAAATGTCTAAACTATGTGGGCTAGTATAAACACACTAGTTTATCTAGTATAAACACATGATTATCAACAATCAAACACATAATTAATTATTACAGATGCCAAATAACAAACATGACAAAACAAAACTCATAAAGGCAAAGACATAAACTCAGCCACCGAGTACACGCCACTCCAGAATAAAAAAAATTTCAGTCCCGATTTAAAACTATTAAGATTAGATATCTGCCTGAAAGACTCTGGAAGTGTGTTAAATAGCGGAATTCCAGCCTGAGCTGGGAGCCTTCTGAAAATGTTCAGTCTATGACTTTCACATCTGAGATCACCCCTTTTTCTTATGTGGTGATTATGAAAATCACTATTGTAAGCTTTTTGACTCTTAAATCTACAGCACAATATCAACTCCAAAATGTTTAAGCTGGGGAATGTTAGGATATTTAAATACAATACTTAACCCTTCAACGTGTTTTGCCGTACGTGATACGCCGGGATTATTTTTGCCTTGGCGTGTTTTGACGTATAACATACGCTCAGGAAAATTACATCAGATTCTTCCATCTAGCGGCTAAACTTGAAACTATCTCGAAGCGATTTATATTGCAGCATAATGTAGTATAATTGTAAATATTGTAGCATAACTATTGGCTGATTAAAAAAAAAATACTTACGATAATTCTGTTGAATTTCTTGACAAAATTAGTTCAGCAGTATAACAGCTGTTTTACCATACAAGTTTGTGACATTGTGTTTACTACGTTTTTGTTTACATTTGATCACTTGTAGTGTTTTTATGTTTGTTAGTTGATTGATTACGTTCGGAAATCATGTTTTGAATATTTTATATTGGTTTTATTGGTGTTTTCTTAGGTTTGTGTTTTGTGATAAGACTACCAACTAAAACTAACTTTTGACTGGTATGTAAATATGTTATCACAAGTAAACACGTGTGTTATTGATATTACCAAAAAGAATGTAATCTGCTGTTTAATTTAGTAAAAGAATCATTAAAATATTCCAAAAAATAAGTTAGTTAGTAACGTTTTTATACAAACATGTTTCATAACTCCTGAAAGCTTAAAAAGTCCCGCAGCCGGGGGAGTTTCTCTCATAAAAAGTCACACGTTGAAGGGTTAAAAGCAAGTCTCTCTAGGTTTCAGTTTTAAAACAGCTCTTACAGATTTCTTTCGTAAAGAGAAAACTCTTTTTAAGTGCCGTTTATTAGAATTTCCCCACAAACCAATCCCATAATTTAAATGAGGCTGTATTAGACCATAATAAGCATTAATATAAATACCTTTTTGGAGTTTCTGCTCGCAGGTGTTTTTGGTCACAGTTTAAATGATGACGCGTTTCGCCTATTTTTCAGGCATTTTCGAATCAAATTAATTCAAAGTTTATATATAAATTATATTAATTATATTAATATAATTATATTATATAATTATATTAATTAATATAATATAATTATATAATTATAAATTATATTAATATAATTCCAGTCTAGTAAGGCAAACACAAACAAATAATAAGCATGTTTCAATAAATATATGTCATAATATTTTGCCAAATAACGGAACAAAAACACTCCTGAAGTTAATTTACGACACACACTATCTATATGATTGACCCAAGTTAACCTGTTGTCTATAAATAGACCTAACAATTTGGTTGTATCTACCTCCTCCAGCAAATTTTCATCCATAAATATGTTAGGATGAATCTATTTGTAGCACTTTCAATGTGTCCTTACCTTTTTCTGGGTTATGAAATTATTGTTAAAACCTGAAATATAAGCCTTAGTTTAGAGTACAAAAATAAGTCTACAAATGGAATTAAGTGCACATTTATGTTGTGCATTTATCGCAATAATAATTATGCTGAACAATCACAACATTCATTTTTTTATTGTTTTATTTGTGATATTTTCACTTTCATAATAAATTTCAAACATATTTTGGGATAGTATGGATTAATCCCAACCTGTCTAAAAAGTTCATAAACACTCATACTAACTTTCATTTAACTTATCTATGGTTAACATTAATTTTAGTAATAACATTCAAATTACAACTATCAATTACCTGGGGACCCTTTGCACAAACTTCCCCATCTTGGTTGGGACCTAAATTCTCACCACTTTCTACGCTAACAACCTTTATCATAGTGTTAGATAGAGGCGCACCCACAGAAGACAATGTTGAATTCTTTGGAGTAAAAGTTAAGCAAGTAGTGCACTCTGTTAAGCCATAAGCTGAAAACAAATATATGAATGAAACATTTACAACTGATTAACAAATAACTGAACCAACTTTAAAAAACAGATAAAATAAACGTAAGAAATCTTTAAAAAGAATAAAACCAGATATAAGTGATGTAAATAAATATATATTTATGACTTATAAAAGCGAAGCTAAATGATTGCATGTTTAGTTAGTATACATAGGTTTTAATTATACATTTTATGACTGTCTTTTCTAAATTTATCTTGAGAGATTATGTAATTTTAATAAATGTGAATTGTTTTAAAGCTCATTTTTAGAAGAAATTATTACTCAACAAATTATAATATAATGTAGGTACCTACTTTTAATACCTATGTTATTTTAATGAGCCATAAGTATATCTTCCATTACTTATGTCTGATTGATTTTTTTTATTTATATTGATATGGTATATTTATTTATGTTACCTGATTTACAATTATGCAAATTTTTTTAATGTATTATCAAACTTAAAGTAATCATTTTTATAAAGCCATTTTTATCTTTCCAATCTACCAGAATTTATGAAAACATATTAAAAGACAAACCTTGTTCAAAAGTTGTATTATTTTCTTTTGGTACTTTTTGCAAACATTTTTCTACATCACCAACTCCTATGGGAGCTGCGGCATAGACAACACTACGAACATGTTGAAGATGTTCAGTTGTGACTTCTTCAGATCCAAGAAACAGCACCATAGGTGGAACAAGACACAGAATATTACACTGAAATAAAAATTGTGTTTGACTCCAGTCAGTTTTCCAAATGTCTATTCAAATAATACATAAATACTAATGGTGTTATATTAATAATTGCTAATAAAAAATACTAATATTGCTATAATATAGTCTTATCTATCAGGAAATAGTCAATGTATCTATGTATTAAATCAACCTGGAGTAACGTTATCTGGTTAGACCCATAGAGATCAGTTTTGGGATCTTGATTGTTCACTATTTATATAAATGGCATTTCTACAATGGTGAAACACTGTAAATGTAACTTATATGCTGATGATTTTTTTTAAATGGGAGATTATTTTAGAGTAGGAGAATTCATAAACTACAATATCTTAAATTTAATATTTCTGTGTGGACTAGAAAACATAGTTTGAAAATCAACAAGAAAAAACACAGTCTATTATGTTGGATTATTCTTGACTGTTTAAACAAAATTGACTTTCCTATATTTCAGTTTGGCAGCAACATCTGGCACTATTGTAACAGAATAAAAGACCTATGGCATGACTGTTCATTGATAATAAACTGACATAGAGGTAATAATTATGTTATATGGATAGGCAGAGTAAAATAATTGCAAAATTGTTTGCCTTTTCACGTTTGAGTGCTCCTAGTAAAATCTCAAATATTTGCATATTTTACTTACATTGACAGTAGTTAATGACATGTGTGTAGTGTTGGACAACTGATTGCAATGGGCATAGAATTACTGCAAACGTTTTATTTTCACCTAATACACGATACTCATGTTTCTCTTTATTATAAAACTCTTTTTTTTAGGAAATAGTGATTGTTAGCTGAGAAACTCTCTGTAGCATTACATGTTGGTCCTGGGTTAGAGGGGGATTGGAAAGACCATCTGTTTGAATTGCTAAATTAGATAAGACTAACTGCATATAAGATACAAATTTATTTGTTGCACATAATTTATAAATTAAAGGTTTCTCAAAAATCTCCAAAACGGGTACTTAACATCTAAGAAATGTTCAGAATATCGGAAAACCCGAGTTAGTTTAGGAAATTGTGATTTCGATAAACCCTCTGGAGCATTCCCTGGATTAGAGGAGTAGTGGAAGGACATCAACAGTTTGAATTGGTAAATGTGTTACATCACTATAGTCCATTCGTTTCCATGTGGCATCTAATTGACTGTGAGACCCTTATACACACATGCACACAAATGCAGTTGTCCGTCCCACCCGGAAGGTAGATGACTCATACACTGGGGCTCTCAGTGTGTAATTGCTACTTCTTTAAAATATACAATTTAATTACTGACATCAGTATATTTGTAAACTTCGTACAATTCCAAGAATAATGACACCAAACACGGTATGATTATGATAATATATAGATGTGCAACATGCATGTAGTAGTATTTTATATTTAATATACCGGTTACCATTCATTATTTTGATAATTTTGACATCAAAGAGTGTTACATATTGTTGATGTATTTTTACTTTTATTTTTAGTGCATTCATACATAGCATGTATAAAGTAAAATATAATCTGAAACTGCTGATTTAAAATAAGTATAATTTTTAACCACACAGTTTCTACAAGTAAGTGCGGGGAACTAGTAGAATGATTTTTATATCCTAATTATTATTAATTCTACAAACTACACCGAAGCAAGGTGATTCCGATGATGACTCAGACGACGACATCGGGTGCTACCCACTGGTGTAAGATGTTCCAGGTACGATTTGAGGACTAATTAATAGATTATAATATAATATATTAGATTATTTTAATACGGTAGATCACGCTTTTTTATTATAATGGTTTCATAAGTTTGTACATAAGACAAACATTATTGTATTATATATTTATAGCATTCGTTTAAAGTTATTTAAAATAACCATTTATTAAGTATGTATTTTTGTTTTAATTGTTTTTATCTATTAATAAATATGTTTTTGTTTGTATATGTTAGAAACGAATAAAACCACTAAAGATATTGCAATTATTTTATATCTTGTACTTATTTAACATTAATTGCTATGTTATCATAGTATTAAAGTGTAATTCTCAAATTTAAGTCAAACTAGATTTTTTATACTGCAATATGTGTTTTAATAAAATACAAATATACTTCCAGGGTGTTACATTGGTAACTGTAACTATATGTTAAGTGGACTCATTTTTCTCCATATTTAATGAAGATTACGAAAATCATAATTTAATTTGAATTATCATTCAATGTAAATGTGTCATAATTTGTAACGGTATCATGCAGCGCGGGTCATGGGTGTGGGACCAGGCGCTCGTAAGTGCGCGTAGAGCTAGGGTCTGCTAATTTCTTAAGTGCCACGCGGGAACGAATGGACTATAACTTCATATAAGATAAAATGGTATTTAATCAGCTGATGCTGCCATTCACCACTCAATAATACAGAAATCTTTGATAGAATTAAATAAAATTTTTTTAAATATAATATTAGGCTAATATAAAGATTTTAATTATTTTGGTGTTTTAAGCTTAGAGGAATGCCTTTATCAAAATTATAAACCTAGGTTAAAAACATATAATATGATTACTTATTTTGCAATTTAATTGAAAAATACATAATTTTATTGGGTATAGTTTTTTTTATTGGCTTATCTTTACATTTTTTACTATAATTTATTAAGTTGATTACCATATTTGTTTTTTATGCTTATATAGGGCAGACGGCCTAGCGACCAATGCTCTTTTAAACAAGTGATTAGATAAGGAATCAATGGCTTATTTGCAATATAAGTATGGTACTGTATACATATATTTTATTCTGTATGTATATTTGTCACTTAGCATATATTTTACAATCATTGCATTACAATAAGCTTCAAATATTATTTATTTTTGTATTGAATTATAATTTTTGTTCATGTATTGACTCTTGAGTGTTTTCATTTGTTCATTCTAAACAAACTAATTAAGAATAAAATCCGAAGTCAAATGAAATCCTATAAAAGAATGGAAATAGTTATGAAAATATATTGCAAATAAGTAGAAGTATATAATTACGGTACTGTAAATACCTATACACAAACCTTTTGGTTTTTTAATACTTCAAGGAACGATTTTTTCTCAAACTTTGGAAGAGTTACTACTTTTCTGCCACAATGTATGGATTGTAACATAACTGAATTGAATCCAAACATATGATAAAATGGAAGTATTCCAGGTATCACATCTTGATAACTTTCTGAAACAAATATACTGTACATTACTTTTGCTGATTAAAATGGAGTAAGCTGGAATGAAATATTTTGATTTTAAACTAACAGTGTATTTTATCAAAATAACCAGTGGCCCCAAGCTCAGCGTCCCCTAGGAAATTATCAGTTTGTGGCCCCCCCACTACAACTTGTATGATGGATATTAAGTTAAGATTGACTTAAATGGGAGAAAAACTGACCTGATGAAATTTGTGTACACATTTAGCTATGACATTAATTGGTAAAATGTCCTTTTAGTCCTATAACAGGTAATCATAAAGTCGTTTTTTTTCGTGCTGCAAACATTTTTTTACAAATTTGGAAGATATTGTAATTATATTACAATCCAAAAGTGTTCAATATATTTTTTGTAGCAAAAGGTTCACAAAGTATTCCAATATGCAAGTAAAAATTGTTTTGATGTAAAACTTTAAAAGTTATTAGCTCAGAAAGCGCAAAATGTTTGGTAATGGGGTAAAATCTAGCTTTATGCATACATTACAAATAGTAAAATATTTTTGTAATTTTTTTCAAAGTAAACAAAAGTTTCTTAATTTATTTCTGAATAGAACTGTTTAAAAACATATATCAATTTCCAAAATTTGTTGTAGAAAAACAGTTTTTATGTACCTACTACATGAACACTACTAAAACAAACAAGCAGATCGTTCAAAACTATTTGTATGAATTTTGCAAAAATTGTGGTAATTTTGCAAAATCAATGGGCTTCTTGGCGATTGCGGCTCCTAGGCACATGCCACTGCAAATAACAAAATGTTTTAAAATAATAATTTTCTATGAGTAGGTAATTCATTATATTAAGTTCACAGTAAAAGAATATTTTAGGAATACAACCTTTCCTTATAATTCAATTAGAATATAGTATACATTACACGTATTGTTTTATCACACTCTTTTAAAAAGTGTCAAAATCCATGAACAGACTTAACTTTTTTAAAACGAGTGTTAAGCTTAAAATCTTGCAAAATAACTTTTCAAAAATTAGCCATTCAATATTATGAATCATTTATTAAGAAACAATTTCCTAATAATTACAAAAATTCTTATGATTTTTCTAATTTATGAAAAATAGAGACAATATGCTTAGGACAAAAATCTGTTTTAGATAACAAATTGATTAACATTTTAAATATCAGAAAGTATAAATTTCTGTGTGATTTTTAACATTATATAAACTTATAAAATAATGTTCTAAAAATGTATCAAAATTTGATAAAGTTATTCACTGTATTATTAGTACACAAATCAATGTTAAACTCACTTGTAGTCTCTACAACTGGAAAAACTTCTGCCATTTGAAGTATATTGCTAACTAAATTTGAGTGAGATAGTTGGACACCCTTAGACAGGCCTGTAGTACCACTTGAATAAGGTATAACAGCTACATTGGATGTGTTTATAACACTGTTCCTCAATTTACTGATGTCCGAAGGATCAACAAAATCAGCAACAAGTTCACTGAAGCGTCCAACTCCCGAAGATATCTCACCAGCATCATTATGATTTACATCTAGAACTAACAATTTAATATCTTTGATGCTTTTATTAGATTTTTTAACTTTTGTTACAGCAGCCTTAATGGTTTCCAGTTTCTCAATAGCAGTTACAACACATGCTGCATCAGAATCTTTTAATTGGTGACATATTTCATCTGAAACAAAGAAAAATCATAAATTTTACTTTAAATTCATACTATAAACTTTGCACAGTATGTATCTTTTTAAGATTTATAATGAATAATCTTCTTTACCTAATATCAATTCTTTAAAAAAATGTAAATAGGTCCCTTTGCATTATTTTTCTAATTTTCTAGGTGCTTTTATAATTTATTTAGTCATAGATTTAAATAAAATCCAAATTATAAATTTTGTGCGGACACTCATACAGTAAGTTTTTCATACATGTTCATACCAAATTTCAAGTTTTTATCTAAAACCGTTCTTGATCTACGCATTTTTTTGTAAAAAACAAAGACAGACAGACGAAAAAGTAAGCACTGCAGACCCATGTTGTGAAATCCCAGGAACAAATCCACAAAGTGGACCAGATTTACTGTATGCAAAGTGCAATTGTAATTTGGTATTATAAATAAAATTAAAATCAACACCCCCAAGCCCAAACACTTCTTGAGGAGATGGGAGGAGTTTTGAACATACCCAGCCTGGTAAAGAGACAAACTCACCGTCCAAACTACAACAGTTCTGACCCTGAAGAATACTACCAAGTAAGCATGTCATACCTTTTTAGATTTTTTTATTTAAGAAATGAATGGAAGATTTATTACACATAAGCAAGTTTTGGCAACAATTACATGTGTATTGCCAGATGAATGATCAATTTCAAAGATTGCAGTAACATTCTAACTCAACAATGGCCATCACAAGTGTCCGATCCTGCTCAACTTGAAGCTGAACTTGCATGTGGAAGAGAACTTGGAAAAAACAAAAAATATTCCTAAAGGCTTTTATCTTCTATTTACTGCTGTAATCAAGACCTCTTCATTTCAGTAAAGTTTATATAATGCTGAAATTAGCTGCAACAACTACAACCGCAGAACGATTGTTCTCTACACTAAGGCGGCTAAAAACATAACATATGTGAAATTGTACATCTTAAAATCGTCTCATTGGGATTAGGCCTATTGCTGTCGATATACAAATAAATAAAGGTCAACCACAATAAAGTATTAGGCATTTTGTCCAAATGCCAAGAAAAAAAAATTTGTGTTATAATAAATTTTATTTTGTTTTGTTCAACTTATTTTGTAAAAATAAAAACTAACTTTTACTTTTATTTCTTAATTTATTCCTGGTTAATAAAATTATTCTTTAGTGAATAAAAACTGTAGAATAATAAATATAACAGCTTTCAAATTATACATTTTTAATCAAGTTTGTACACTTTTAAATAAAAAATGTTTGTTCAAATAATTCCATTCATTAAATAGAAAGTTACATTTAAGACTACCTTGATTACTTTAAAAACACAACAGATTTACTTTAAAACTGTTGTTGAGAATTTGTTGTTTTTATCTTTTAGTACAATCCATTGATTTTTTAAACTAGTACATCCAGAACTATAATGTTCAAAGTTTCTTCAAGTTTGTCAGGTTCTTTTTGATTTTCTTCCAAACCCTCTCCCTTCTGGAATCAAGTCTGGCTACGCCATTGCTAGTTATTATATTACACAGTAATTTCAATTTATTTTAAATAATCATACCATATATTTTAAAATTTTCCATTAGAAAATATTAATGGATGTTATACCTTTTACTTTCTCACTATACTATAGTATAGAGAAAGTATAGTGATCGCAAAAAAAATCGATGTTGAGATTTTTGTGGAAATATCCGTTTTGGAACTGAGTCCAAAAAGTGTTTTTTACAAAATGTCTGTCTGTATGTCTGTATACAAAGCTAGAGAGAAAACTATTCGATCGATTTCAAACAAATTTGCACCAAACATGTCAATTAGGCCTATATAGATGCACGGAAAAGGGTTTTGAAAAATAACCCCCTTTTTGGCCCACAAAAAATCTGTTATTATTTTTGTATAAAAAAACGGCTATAATGATTTTGATCAAATTTAGCTTATTTGTAGCCCTTAATGTACCCTACCATATGCAGAAAATCGAATCTTTCTAAAAATTCTTGTTTAGCTAATAATAATAATAATAACTGGTTTTTGGGGGTTTTTTGGCCAAAAAGGGGTTGTTTTTCAAAAGTTTTCAAAAGTTTTCAAAATTTTTTTTCGTGCATCTGTACAGAAATAATAGACACGTTTTGTGCAAATTTGTTCGAAATTGATCGAATAGTTTTCTCTCTAGCTAATAATAATAATATTTATTAGTTAATCTCCTACTTTAATATCACCTCTCCTACCCCTCCTACAATTATGAAATCACAATGAGTCTGTTTAATAACTTAAATATGTTTGTGAGAAAGTATGTGCCAGTTCCTGGTACCGTTTATTTTAGGATGTTTCTATATTTTAGTATAACATAAATTTTGTATTAGTTTATTATGCCCTACCAAGAACATATATTACTAAAGCAGTTAACTAGTTTCATGCGTGTTTGTCTTTTGTAAATTAATAAAGTAAGTATTGAAAATTATTTAACTTATTGCAGCACATTTTAAACTATTAATTACTCACCTACAGTGTACATGTGATTAATTAAGGTTACTACTAAACCTGCTTCTAAACATCCAAATACAATAACAGGATATTCAGGACAATTTTGTGTCACAATTGCTACAGTTTGCCCTGGGCAAATGCCAGATTTCAGCAAAGACACTGCAAATTTTTTACTGAGTTTTCTAATCTGAGCAAAGGTATATTTACGACCAGTAATTCCACATACCTGAAAATGTTTTATTACATCTAAGAGATGAATTAAAAAACACAACGTCATTAGAATATACTATAAATATTAGTTTTAATGGGTACTTATTATATTAAAATCATATTAAAATATCAACAAAGATATATAGCCTTATAAAAATTCACTCTTAAAGGAATACAAAATAGTTCCGGAATGTCCAGATTAGGAGTAAGCCGTATGACCTGAAAATGTTCTAAAGATAAAATATGTTTTCAAAATGTTGACAGATCTAATTATATTCCTTTTATTTATACCAGTTACATAAGTAAAAACTGACGTAATATA